>SJXQ01009960.1:178709-309166 GCA_006408695.1 Aepyceros melampus
CCTCTGGGCAGCCTAAGGGTCAGGTGGGTTAGGTGCCTGGCTCTCTCAGCAATGACCACTGGCCAGTGTCTGGAGACCTGGCCCCGAGAGTGCTGCCAACTGAGATCTGCCTCTTCTTAGCCAGGAGCAGGACCTTGGAGGATGAACATTGTGTCGTAGGACTTTGCCCTTTCTTGTCAGAGCAGAGAAATAACATTTGTTTGGGGGAGAGGTTTATGGGAACATCATTACCTGACCATGACCTGACCTCAAGAAAAAAGAATCTGACACCAAGAAAGTCTGCAACAACTAACCATGCCCTCCCTCATCTTTCCTATAAAAGGGCTTTGCTGAAAGCTTTCGGGGAGTTGGCGGTTTCCAGGCATGAGCCACCCACCTCCTTGCTGGGCCCTGTAAAAAACCTTTCTCTGGCAGGCATCAAGCACAGGGACTTGCATTTCCATAACAAGACTACCCTGACAACATTTCCCTTCCCAAGTGAAAAAAAGGGGTCCAGTGAACTAGCTGGTCATTCGTGGCAAGATTATTTTTACACATCACAATTAGTGATGTGTTAGGTGCTAAGACAGAGAAGGCAATGGCACCCCACTCCAGTACTCTTGGCTGGAAGATCCCACAGACGGAGAAGCCTGGTAGGCTGCAGTCCATGGGGTCGATAAGAGTCAGACATGACTGAGTGACTTCACTTTCACTTTTCACTTGCTTGCATTGGAGAACGAAATGGCAACCCACTTGTGTTCTTGCCTGGAGAATCCCAGGGACTGGGGAGCCTGGTGGGCTGCCCTCTATGGGCTCGCACAGAATCAGACATGACTGAAGCGACTTAGCAGCAGCAGCAGGTACTAAGAAGGCATTAAGAGACAAGATCCTGTGGTTTCTCCTTGACAAAACACAAGAAATACTCTCCTTAAATGACCCAGGTACAACAGAAATTAAGAAGCTTTGGAAAGGAAGGGTGAGTAGGTGAACTGTAAGAAAAGTAGCAGTCTCTGCTAGAGAACTGTTGGCTCTCTTTCACATCACATAGTCTAGAGTTACCAAGGTAACCAACATTTCAATTTCAACTTTAGTTCTTTTATCTTTCTTGCCTGAGGCCTTGACCAGACCTTGTTAAACAATCAACTGGGCCTCCCTTTCCAAAGGGAGCTTCCAAAATTGAAGGCATCTCCCAGAGAGATGGGATACTATACACCACAACTCACCACCCTGAAAGATACCAGAAAAGGGTTACAAAGAGATGCTTCTGTCTTCCCCCTGCTCCCATCAGATTAGCAAAGGTTCAAAGTATGGGAAACATCTGGAGTCAAAAATCTGGGGAAATAAGCATTCTCATTTAATTAAGCGTGTGGTTGGACAGAAAGTAACTTAGTGTAATTTTCACCAGCACAAATACTCAATTTTAAATGTCTATGCCTCTTAAGTCACCAATTTTACTTCTAAGAAAGCATCCATGGATTTCATGAAGGTCACTGTCTTCTGCAAAGAAATTCACTAGCGTGTGGTTCAAAACACTAGTATTGAACTTTCCTGACAGTTCAGTCAGTGGTTAAGAAACTTCCAATGCAGGGGACACAGGTTTAATCCCTGATTGGGGAACGAAGATTCCGCATGCTCCATAGGGTGGCCAAGAAGGGGAAAAAAAAAAAAAAAATCAACACTGAAAACATGAAGCCACCTAAATAATCAATAGGGTAATAGTTAAATAAACTATGGCAAATCTATGTAACAGAATGTTATAGAGTCATTCAGTGATTTAGGAGAATGTGGAATAACCAGAATTGCCATTTACTGTTAGGAACAATAAATTGGTACAACCACTTTAGAAATTATTTGACAATATTTAAGTAGGCTAAATAAACATACACCCATCTTATGACTCAGCAATTCCACCCCTAGGCATATACCCAAGAGAAACAAGGTACAGGTGTATCAAAAGACACACACAAGAATATTCATGGTAGGTTTATTGCTAAAATAAGTAAAATAAGTATCAGTCAACAGAAGGATAGATAAATTGTGGTACATTCCTGTAGTGCAATACTATTAGCAATTAGGAAGAACGAATTACATGTAACAACATGGGTAAATTGTGATCAAAAGAAACTAGATGACCCCATTTATATGGAGTTCAAAAACCAACACTAATATATAGTTATAACGATCAAAACAGTAGTTGCCTCTTGGGGAGGAGAAGAAGGGAGGATACCAACTAGAAGGACACACAAGTGAATCTTCTAGCTTTACTGAGGTATAAACGACAAATAAAAACTGTATATATTTAAAGTATAACTTGAAGCTTTGACATATTAATATGTAAACACTGTGAAATAGTCAATCAAGCTAAATAATCTATCCATTACCTAATATAATATATAGTTACCTTTCTTGTCTGTGGTAAGAACACTTAAGATCTACACTCTTAGCAAATTTCAACTAGGTACACAATTCAGTACTGTTAACTGCAGTCACACTGCTGTACCATAACTGAACTTGATCTTGGTGGGGTTATACAAGTATATACATACATTAAGCTATTTGTTCTTGCTATTTAGTTGCCAAGTCATGTCCGATTATTGAGCAACACCATAGACTGTAACCCACCAGGCTCCTCTACAATTAACTTTGTGGATTTACATCTTTGTAAACTGTAATACCTTTTTAAAAATAATGAATTGATTAGAACTATGTGTAAAGGATATGGAAAGGTGTCCTTTTTAATAATTTTTAGTTGAACCTCTGAAATGCTCTTATATTGAGAGCCATAGAGATTTAAAAATATTAACTTTTTAATAACTTGTCTTTGGAATATTTCATGTATCACATAATTTGCCCATTTAAAGTATATAATTCAATAATTATTAGTAAATTTACCAAGTTGTAAATCATCACCATTAAGTCAGTTTTAGAACATTTTCATTAAACTAAAGAAGTCCCTCATGCCCCTTTACTGTTAATCTATTTTCCTACTCCTGTTCCAAACAAGCAGTAATCTATCTGCCCCCTATCTTCCCAGATTTGCTTTTTCTGGACATGCATCTGAACAGTATCATACACTGTGGGGTGTCTCATCTTGCTTCCTTCTTTCCCTTAGCACATTTTTCAAGTTGGTCCATGTCATGGCACGTATAAGTCGTTTGTTCCTTTTTACAGTTTAGTAGTTTCCTACTACACGAATATACCACACTTTGTCTGACTCATCAGGTGATGACACAAATATTAACTTTTTGCAACATCCCTATCCACAAATACAGTTAAAGCATCACCCACCATCCTCATCTCATTTTCCTCCCCTTTTCAAAAGTCACCATTGTCTTGAGGTTGGTGTGCAGCCCTTCCCTTTGTGCTTTTATACTGTTAATATATACAAATATACCCATGAAAAAATATAGATTTGTTTTGTATTTTTAACATTGCCATATCTGGTTTACTATATGTAATATTTTTCAACTTGCTTTTTTTACTCACAATTATATTTTTAAGGTTTGTTGATTTTGTCTCAAGTAGATTGGATTCATTCATTTTAACTGCTATAATATTCTCCAATTACAAACATGTCATAATTTATCTATTCCCCCTACTGATGACCATTTAAATTTTCAATATTTCTACCACTAAAAAATCGATAAACATTTTTGATTATGTCTCCTTGTGCACCTGTGATAATTTCTCTACATTATCTTCGTAAAAGTGACACTGCTGGTTCCTAGTGTAAGAATACCCTCCACTTACTTTTACCAGCACTTAAGAGCTTTTGTTTCCTGACATGCTCACCAGCACTTGCTATTATTCACCTTTAAAAATTTTCTGCCAGTCTCACATATGAAATGGCATCTCATGGTTTTGATTTGAATTTCCTTGATTTTTAGTCCTGTAATCTTTTCACATGGTGGTTATTTTAATTTCTTCTTTTGTGACTTGCTATTTAACATTTTGGTCTATTTTTCTACTTATTTCTTTCAGTTTCCTTATTATTCTAGATCTCAAGCCTTGCCAAATTTTTCCTTCAATCTGATCATTTTGTTTTGTTTGTAGGGGTTTTTTTGCCATACCAAAATTTTAAAGGTTAGTAAAGTCAAATCAAGTCTTTTCCTCATGATTTGCACTTTTCCATAACTTATTTCAAGAAATCTTTTTCCTTTTAAAATACCTTTAAAAATATTTTCACATTTTCTTTGAAAAGCTATGAATTTTTGTTTTTAAGGCAGTTCTTTAATCCAGCTATAATTTATTTTTATGAATGGTGTGAGCAGGCAAGAAACTTGTTTCAAATGGACAGGCAATTGTCTGCCTGGTGACACCCATTCTGCTCTTTAACTCCTAAGGGCAGCTAGCAAAGCCTTCCTCATGCAAAAAAGTGCCTTGAGAAAGAGTCTGATACTTTGATATGTATTAATTCCTTGAAATATGACAAGCCATAGCTAGTAAATTTGGCAGAACAGAATATACCAGAATACACTGGGTTAATTTTTCTTAGACCCAAAGAAAAAGACCTGATTCACATTTATCCAACAAAAACAATGAATCCAAACAGATAACAGACCACCAAGTGAAAATACTAAGCAAGAGCAAAGTGGTCAGATATTTCTACCAGATTTATTTTATGAATCATGAAATATCAAGCTTTAAGAGCATTTCATGGGGACACAAATCCAAACTTTTACCTGGCCCTAAACTTCACAATCTCACACCTTCTTTCTCCTTTCCAAAGCTTAGTTTTAGAAAAAAGCCACGAGGAAACTGCCTATCTCAATAATTACAATGTTAAGAGAAAAGAAATGCCTCATTTGATACTGCTGTAATCATCTCTAAGCGTCATTCATAGCGACATTAGTACATAAACAAAAATTATTTTGCCAATATAAATCCTCATGCAACTACTCTGGAGATTTTTACATAATGTTACATTTACCACAATAATTTACATAATGCAGCTAGTATCAAGCAGCTAAATTTCAATTCTTTGTTCTCATGAAAAAGGGAAAGAACACCATTTTAGTTAATGATATGTTTCTGAATATGACACTACAAGGCATTCTTCAGGAGGTATATAATATGGACATTGATAATTTACTGAATAAATTCACTGTGATCAATTCTTTTATAAAAATTCCAGGAACTGTTAATGAAAGCCTATGTTAATTTAATATTTTTCACCCCTTCCTTCTCCTGCCATTTATTAAAGCCTAACTTATTGAGAATATAATTTTTAACAGTATTTCTTTGCAAATGCTATACTAAAACTGCTGTATAATTACCTTTTAGATTGCAAATTCTTATTCTACATACTCTATAGTATATTTTAAATCCATTTAAAAATGTAAACTCAATGGTCAAGAAAACAAAAAAGTACTCTCTTTGGTTTAAAAAAAAATCATTAATCATAATAAACTCAATTAGACACAGTATGAGGTTTTCCTCAAAGCCATACAGTAATAATACAAGTATTGTATTGTTCAAATATTCTCATTGTTATACAGGTTGTCACATTTCATGTTTAATAGGAACTGACTCAAAGAGACCTTGAAACAAAAGTATCCTAACCAAGCAGCAGTTCCCAAAGTGTCATGCTAAAAAAACATTACTCTCCAATTCACACAATTTAAACAATCAAATCAGAGAACAACCACTTCTTTATTAATAGAACAATACACACTAGTTTCCTCTGTCCAAGTGATGCTACCTAAAAAATATTTCAAGAAAAACTAAACATTCACTGAATGATATACTTGTGAGTCTACCAATGATTTAAACTTTAGCTGGAAACAAATGAACTCAAAGTCCTTAAATGAATACCTAATACTGAAAATTTTTTTCACTAAAAATATAAAACTGAAAATGATTCAACATATAAAGACCAAACCCCACTAGAAAAGAAGTATTGTGGTTAGGTAGGACATTCAAGAATACACGGAAGAACTGTACAAAAAAGATCTTCATGACCCAGATAATCATGATGATGTGATGACTAATCTAGAGCCAGACATCTTGGAATGTGAAGTCAAGTGGGCCTTAGAAAGCATCACTACGAACAAAGCTAGTGGAGGTGATGGAATTCCCGTTGAGCTGTTTCAAATCCTCAAAGATGATGCTGTGAAAGTGCTGCACTCAATTTGCCAGCAAATTTGGAAAACTAGCAGTGGCCACAGGACTGGAAAAGGTCAGTTTTCATCCCAATTCCAAAGAAAGGCAATGCCAAAGAATGCTCAAACTACTGCACAATTGCACTCATCTCACATGCTAGTAAAGTAATGCTCAAAATTCTCCAAGCCAGACTTCAGCAATACGTGAACCGTGAACTCCCTGATGTTCAAGCTGGTTTTAGAAAAGGCAGAGGAACCAGAGATCAAATTGCCAACATCCGCTGGATCATGGAAAAAGCAAGAGAGTTCCAGAAAAACATCTATTTCTGCTTTATTGACTATGCCAAAGCCTTTGACTGTGTGGATCCTGTTAAACTGTGGAAAATTCTGAAAGAGATGGGAATACCAGACCACCTGACCTGCCTCTTGAGAAATCTGTATGCAGGTCAGGAAGCAACAGTTAGAACTGGACATGGAACAACAGACTGGTTCCAAATAGGAAAAGGAGTACGTCAAGGCTGTATATTGTCACCCTGCTTATTTAACTTATATGCAGAGTACATCATGAGAAACGCTGGACTGGAAGAAACACAAGCTGGAATCAAGATTGCTGGGAGAAATATCAATAACCTCAGATATGCAGATGACACCACCCTTATGGCAGAAAGTGAGGAGGAGCTAAAAAGCCTCTTGTTGAAAGTGAAAGAGGAGAGTGAAAAAGTTGGCTTAAAGCTCAACATTCAGAAAACGAAGATCATGGCATCTGGCCCCATCACTTCATGGGAAATAGATGGGGAAACAGTAGAAACAGTGTCAGACTTTATTTTTTTGGGCTCCAAAATCACTGCAGATGGTGACTGCAGCCATGAAATTAAAAGGCGCTTACTCCTTGGAAGAAAAGTTATGACCAACCTAGATAGTATATTCAAAAGCAGAGACATTACTTTGCTGACTAAGGTCCGTCCTAGTCAGGGCTATGGTTTTTCCTGTGGTCATGTATGGATGTGAGAGTTGGACTGTGAAGAAGGCTGAGCGCAGAAGAATTGATGCTTTTGAACTGTGGTGTTGGAGAAGACTCTTGAGAGTCCCTTGGACTGCAAGGAGATCCAACCAGTCCATTCTGAAGGAGATCAACCCTGGGATTTTTTTGGAAGGAATGATGCTAAAGCTGAAGCTCCAGCACTTTGGCCACCTTATGCGGAAAGTTGACTCATTGGAAAAGCCCCTGATGCTGGGAGGGATTGGGGGAAGGAGGAGAAGGGGACGACCGAAGATGAGATGGCTGGATGGCATCACGGACTCAACGGACATTGAGTCTGAGTGACCTCCGGGAGTTGGTGATGGACAGGGAGGCCTGGCGTGCTGCGATTCATGGGGTCGCAAAGAGTCGGACACGACTGAGCGACTGAACTGAACTGAGGACATTCAATGTCACTGAAACTAAGGTGATGGATATAAAACAGTACCTTCTTAACAAAGATCACAAATAGCTTTATCCTTCAAAATTATTCGTTCAAGATACAATTTGCTCCTCTACAGGGTCAGATGACAATGCAACCAACTTAACACAATCTAGGCACCGTCTATATACGCACCTTCTGTTTTCAAATCAGTAGGAACCACCGACCAGCAGCACTATTTCTAATTGGATACTCAGCAATTGTATAAAGTCTGACACCCCCCTCAAATACACATTTGACCATAAAACTAATTTAATAAATTCACATGACTACAGACAACTGCACCATATTGAATAGGTCTTAATCTTAAAAAAGGATCAGAAATTCAGTTATTCCAAATACCCATTTTACTGCAGATGAGGGATAACCTCTAGTAACTCCAACCACAACCGCAAAAGGGAGAAAATATTTTATTAAAAGCATGTTTTTCTAAGAGAATTCCTAAAGATACACAATATTATCTTCTAATTTTCCAAACTGACTTATTCTCCTTTATATATAATATCTAATACATTGAGAGGCTAAAACATATCTATAATATAGTCTTTCAGGACAACCCAGTAGTCTGTATTCCCCCTCTCCAAAAAAATTGGTGTAATAATTAGAAGGAATAGGAAAACTTACCGCTTCAGGGGATAAGGAAAATGGAAACAATTATTGAAGGCCTATTTGGCAATGGACCCCAAACTAACTTAACATTTCCTTTTTTAATTTTAACAACAATCCTATGAGATAAGCAATATATTCTTAATTTACAGATGGGAAAAAAAAAAAACATATCTTAGAGGTTAACTGATTTCCCCAAGGTTATGAAGCTATTAAGTGACAGAGCCAAGACTTAATTTCAAATCTATAGGATTTCAAAGTCCAAACTTTCATTTGCACCAAGCTCTCCCCATTAAAAAAAGAAGGTGAAACAGGCTTTATAGGTTAAACTGAGAAGTTAAATGCTGTGGATGAAGCTGTTTCTCAGGAGATTTATTTCAAATAAGTAGTTTATAAATTTATTCAATATGACTCTTTGTTAACTGAGAATGTTAATTTGGGAATCAAAAATCTGTGACAAATATCAAAACAATTTGGAGAAATATAAATAATTACCTGTCTCTCTAACACTAGGTTTGGGGGCCACAGAGTGATTCAATAGTCCCTTGAATAGAAGCAAATATCATCTTACTTTGAATTCACAAAGGACTGGACAGTTTTCAAAGAGTTTTCACAAGCTTTAGAATTCATAAAATCCTCAAAACAATCCAGTGAAAAAGTTAAAGGAATATAGTGGGTACCTAAAATAGGAAAATAAAAAGAGGTCTTCTAAATGCAGACAGCAGTGCTCATCACTCCCACTAACTCCACACCTTCTCAGAGGCAAAAACACGACCTCTGGGATAGAAAGAGCTGTCAATGGCTAACTGATCTCTCTCTCTCTCTCTCTCTGTCACTTGTGATCCTCCCTCGAGGCTGAAGGAGCAGGTCACTTCCAGCAGAATGCCACAGGCTACAGCAAGAGAATACTGCCCCGTTCTAAAAATGTCCAAACTCTACATAAACAACTCTAGGTGCTACTATCATCATTTTGAAAATGACAAAGTTGAGGTTCAGAGCTTAGGCTATTAATGAGGGCACAAATTAAGTGTCAGGGACAAGACTGAGAACCGATCTTTGGCCTACAAAATCAGAGATTATTACTGTCCCTAGAACTGCTTTTAAAGATAACTCGTCTCTACACCAAATTATAATAGGAGATGTAAAGTTACACAGATTCACTCTAGGAGAATATAAAGAGTAAACACCACACTGGTCCACATGATGGGAGGCTTGAGGAAGAATATATCCTTTTATGTAAAGAGATACTCTTAAAAATGCTAATCATCCATATGTAAGTTGTAACAGTAACATAGAATGGGAAAGACATTCTATGTAACAATAGAATGGGAAAGACTAGAGATCTCAAGAAAACTGGGAGATATCAAGGGAACATTTCGTGGATGGGCTCAATAAAGGACAGAAATGGTAAAAAGCTAACAGAAGAAACTTTGAAAACTGTGATAGAAGAGCATTTAACAGCTATCTACTGAGAACACTTCTCCATACTTATTTTTAAAGAACAGCTTTACTATCAGATCCTCTGCCTTTGTTTAAAAGTACATACCATTCAAACACATGCACACATATGTACATGTATAGAATGTACACATACACATATGTACACATACAGAAGGAGCCTTCACTCTCCAAACTCTAACCATCCTAACAGTCAGATAAACGTATGGATGAGCCTCAAAAATCCAAATTCTTGCTATGTGTCATTCAAAAATTAGGAATCGAATACTAAAAGATTCAGATGATGCAGTAGCCTTGTCACCCAAACTCAAGAAAAAAGAGATTCTGAGAATAAGATATAAATTGGAGTGTAGGCACATGTGTTAACATATCCCAGAATGTCACCAATGATTATACCTAGGAATTGAGCTTAGACGCTATTTTAGCTTTTTCTTTTTGCTTTTCTGAATTTTATAATCTTCAATGCAGCTAAAAAGTTAAAATTTAAAATATTATCTTAAGATATAAATCATATCCACCATGCAAACTAATACATTATTTAGGGATACTTACATATATGGTAAAAATAATCATGAAAAGCAAGAAAATAGGGAAAAATGAGTGGTGAGGGGACAGTGGATGTTATCTGAGAGTAGAAATGAGAGACAACAGGAGGGCAGCTTCAGAGAAGGAGCAGACAGAAGGCTTCCAGGCCTTAGCAATGTTCCATATCAGCGAACATGCAGTTTGCCTTCCAAGATGTCCCTCACAATTCCCACCACTCCTTCGGCACGTGGCCCTTCTTTCTCAAAGCCATGGAGTCTGCTGGCCCTTTCCTTCAACTAGGCTGACTTCATGACTTGCTTTGAACAACAGAATGCAGTGGAAATTATGCAGAGCCATTTGGGGGCCTAAGCTTTCAGAAGCTTGGCAGCTTCTGCTTTCATCTTTTGGGGACATGACTTCCATGTTACCTCAGGCTGAACTTCTGAATGAAGAGAGGCCACATGGGACACAGAATGGCTCAGCCAGGACTTAGCTGTTCCAGCCACCTAGGTGAAGCATGAGACACATGCATGGAGTTCAAAAGATCAATTCTTTGGCACTCAGCTTTCCTTATAGTCCAACTCTCACATCCATACATGACTACTGGAAAAACCATAGCTTCAACTAGACAGACCATTGTTGGCAAAGTAATGTCTCTGCTTTGTAGAATGCTGTCTAGGTTTGTCACAGCTTTTCTTCCAAGAAGCAAGAGTCTTTTGATATCGTGATTGCAGTCACCATCTGCAGTGATTTTGGAGCCCAAAAAAATAAAGTCTCTCACTGTTTCTACTGTTTCCCCATCTATTTGCCATGAATGGATGGAACCAGATAACATGATCTTAGTTTCTGAATGTTGAGCTTTATGCCAGCTTTTTCACTCTCCTCTTTCACTTTCATCAACAGGCTCTTTAGTTCCTCTTCGCTTTTTGTCATAAGGGTGGTGTCATCTGCACATCTGAGGTAATTGACACTTCTCCCGGTAAACTTGATTCCAGCTTGTGCTTCTTCCAGTCCAGCATTTCTCATGATGTACTCTGCATATAAGTTAAATAAGCAGGGTGACAATATACTTATGGGCTTCCCTGGTGGCTCAGAGGTTAAAGCGTCTGCCTGGAATGCAGGAGACCTGGGTTTGATCCCTGGTTCAGGAAGATACCCTGGAGAAGGAAATGGCAACCCACTCCAGTACTCTTGCCTGGAGAATCCCATGGAGGGAGGACCTGGTAGGGTACAGTCCATGTCCATGGGGTCGCAAAGAGTCGGACACGACTGAGCGACTTCCCTTTCACTTTCAATATACAGCCTGGATGTGCTCCTTTCCTGATTTGGAACCAGTCTGTTGCTCCATGTCCAGTTCTAACTGTTGCTTCTTGACCTGCATACAAATTTCTCAGGAGGCAGGTCAGGCGGTCTGGTACTCCCATCTCTTTCAGAATTTTCCAGTTTGCTGTGATCCACACTTTCAAAGGCTTTGGCGCAGTCAATATAGCAGAAGTAGACGTTTTCGTGGAACTCTTGCTTTCTCGATGATCCAGCGGATGTTGGCAATTTGACCTATGGTTCCTCTGCCTTTTCGAAACCCAGGTGAACATCTGGAAGTTGTTGGTTCACGTACTACTGAAGACTAGTTTATACTTTTATCTTTCTGTCCTAGTGTCTTTTGTTTGGGCTACAACAAGGCAGTAAGGTAAAGAAGCGTGCCATTGAAAACCGCTTTAAAATAGTTTAGACAGCACAGGCATGCTGTGCAAAGCTGTGAATATCGACTAGCGAAAACCGTCCGGAACTGGCAGTGTTTTAAGAGTAGCGTTTTGACAACTTTATCAATTTCCTCCATGAATACTGTTCCAGGTAAGTTTTCTACCTCTTCATCTACTTTGGTAGTACATATTTTCCTCTAAAATATTTATTTTATCACACAGTCATAGGAAAATAGTATTCGCATGTATAAACACTACAGATTGACTATATACATAACAGGAATTATTTCTGTGTTGGAAAATTTTTATATTGCAATTTCCCAAGTTTTCCAAAGTAAATCTCACAGTTTTAAAATGAAAAATGTAGGACTGGTGCATGGGGATGATCCAGAGAGTTGATATGCGGTAGGAGGTGGGGGGTGGGGTTCAGGATTGGGAACTCATGTACACCCAAGACAGATTCATGTCAATGTATGGCAAAACCAATGCAGTATTGTAAAGTAAAATAAAGTAAAAATAAAAATTAAAAAAAAAAAGAAACTGTAAAGAATAAACAAGAAACCACTGTATAGCTCCTGTTCTAAGAGTAGCACAGCATCTAACTCACCAGTCTGCAACAAGTGACAGAAATTCATAATAAAAAAACATGAAAACTGAACTCTGCGACTTGACCACAGTCTTTTCTTATGATGGATTAGAAGTAAAATTTTGTATTATTTGAGTATTTTCCATTAATAGCTACAAAACATATTAACTCTAAGGAAGGGGGCAATCTATGCTTCTATAAAATTTTATAAGATCCCCAGGATATTCTATTCCATCAAGTCTGTAAGAGTTCCAAACAGATCTTTTAACAGGGCTGCTTTCTCATGCCTGTTAAAATCCACTGGTGTCTCTAGCTTTGTAGGGGATGGGATCCAGTTTCTCAGCCCAACAATATGCAGAGGACAAGCACACAAAATACCATCCCAGTGGACACAATAATGCAGCAACAACCAGAAGCTCCAGCCTCCCTTAGCTTTTATTATCATAATTTATGCATCCTTAGAGACTGGAATATAAAAAATGATTAATGCTGAGAAAGTCATCAGCATCAAAGGTTGGAACTGACCACTGGCTTTAAGGAAGGAAACCATAATTCAGTTACACGAACATTTAAACCCTATATTTTAAAAATCCATTGAAAAATGCAATCACTTACCAAGCTACCACAATCATAACTACTATCATCTTAATCCTTAAATGCTGTGGTTTCCTTTTATCTGAGTCTGTCTTTCTATAACCCTACATAGAATCTGGTTTTTTATACATCTGTACAGCACTTGATTTTATCAAACTAATATTAACAGCCTATAAAGTCAGTAGAGTAATAAAATTCAATAAGAACAATAATTTGAGCTATTAAAGAATGTCATTATGACAGACATAACTATGCTAACATCAACATTATACAGTATACATAAGACAGATGTCACCATAATAAATATTAACAATATTGGAGATATATTTTCAATACAGTGGAAAAGGCCAGAGTACACAGTATACATAAGTAAAAATTACTTTAAAAAACACAGGTTAGAAATAGATATAGGCTTCACATAAAGGGGTAAATTAGTAATCCCAGAAGTTTTGGTGATTGCATTGATGCCTAAGGAAGGTTCTAGGGCCTTGAACAGTGTAAGTCAGCAAAGGCATAGACAGTAACATTTCCTGAAGAACTGGATATATCCTGTTTTAGCTGCCCTAACCTAAACACAGTGTTCCCTATAGGTTACACTACACTGTGCTATCGCTATAATAGTGGCTTTCAAACTTTTCTTTTACCCATAATCCATATAAGAAATATATTTTATCTCCAACTGGTAATACAGAACATCCACAAATCACAAGTTCCAGGAAACACTACTTTTCTTTGTTGCTTTGTTCAGCTGCTAACTTGTGTCTGACCCTTTGAGACCCCATGGACGGGAACACACCAGGCTTCCCTGTCCTTCACTCTCTCCTGGAGTTTGCTCAAACTCATGTCCATTGAGTCAGTGATGCCATCGAACCATCTCATCCTCTGTCGCCCCCTTCTCCTCCTGCCCTCAATCTTTCCCAGCATCAGGGTCTTTTCTAAGGAATCAGCTCTTCACATCAGGTGGCCAAAGTATTGGAGCTTCAATTTCAGCATCAGTCCTTCCAATGAATATTCAGGGCTGGCTTCCTTTAGGATTGATTGGTTTGATCTCCTTGCAGTCCAAGAGACTCTTCTGAAATGTCTTCTCTAGCACAACACTTTGAAAGCATCAATTCTTTGGCACTCAGCCTTCTGTATGGTCCAACTCTCACATCTGTACACAACTACTTGAAAAACCATGGCTGACTACACAGGCCTTTGTTGGCAAAGTGATGTCTCTGCTTGTTAATATGCTGTCTAGGTTTGTTATCACATTATTTTATCTGATAATAGCCATTCTATTCCATTTCACATTTTAAAATTCACTTCGTGGCCTACTAAATTGATTTCATTACCCACTAGTGGGCCATAACCTATAGTTTGAAAACCACTGTGAGGCCTTTCTTAATGCTTAGGGGGAAAAACAGAAAGAAACTAATACCAGAAACCCATTATGTACCACATAATATGCAATAAGACATCATTTGTGTCCTAATTTAATTTTCACACCAACCCTATTAGGCAGGTAATGTTTATTGATTTCAACAAATATTCATCCCTGCAACAAATTTACTCAGTACTTATGTGTCGGATACTGTGCTAAACTCTAGAAATACCTGAGCAGTGAGCAAAACATGCTATCTATGATCATGAAAGAAAGATAGTAAATGAGAGGTAAATATTATAAAGAAAAACCAGAGCATGCTATGAGAGCACATAATATACAGACACAACTTACACTGAGAGATTATAAAAGGCTTCCTGAATATCACTGGAGCATAGACTTCAAGGAAGCAAATGAACTAGACAAAAGTAGGGAAAAGGAAAATGGTGTGGGCAGAGGGAACAGCAGTGACTGGAGGAAGTCCTGAGGCAGGAAAGAATTTGGGTTAAAAGAAGAAATAAAGAAGGCCAGTGTAAGGATGACTGAGCACAAGACAACTGAAGCCAAGGAAGAAGTCTGCTGTCAAGCCATGCAGGATCTCCCGGGGCACAGTAGTACTTTAGACTTTATTCGGGGGTAAAAAGGAAGGCATTGACAATTTTTGAACAAGATGGAGTGGAAGGCAGGGAAGAGGATCAGATATGGACAATGAACTAGAATTAGACAAAGGTGAATCTAAGTTTAGTTAGGTGGCCACAACAGTAGTCTGAGTCATACTTTTCTCACTTCNGAAGGAAATGGCAACCCACTCCAGTACTCTTGCCTGGAGAATCCCATGGAGGGAGGAGCCTGGTAGGGTACAGTCCATGTCCATGGGGTCGCAAAGAGTCGGACACGACTGAGCGACTTCCCTTTCACTTTCAATATACAGCCTGGATGTGCTCCTTTCCTGATTTGGAACCAGTCTGTTGCTCCATGTCCAGTTCTAACTGTTGCTTCTTGACCTGCATACAAATTTCTCAGGAGGCAGGTCAGGCGGTCTGGTACTCCCATCTCTTTCAGAATTTTCCAGTTTGCTGTGATCCACACTTTCAAAGGCTTTGGCGCAGTCAATATAGCAGAAGTAGACGTTTTCGTGGAACTCTTGCTTTCTCGATGATCCAGCGGATGTTGGCAATTTGACCTATGGTTCCTCTGCCTTTTCGAAACCCAGGTGAACATCTGGAAGTTGTTGGTTCACGTACTACTGAAGACTAGTTTATACTTTTATCTTTCTGTCCTAGTGTCTTTTGTTTGGGCTACAACAAGGCAGTAAGGTAAAGAAGCGTGCCATTGAAAACCGCTTTAAAATAGTTTAGACAGCACAGGCATGCTGTGCAAAGCTGTGAATATCGACTAGCGAAAACCGTCCGGAACTGGCAGTGTTTTAAGAGTAGCGTTTTGACAACTTTATCAATTTCCTCCATGAATACTGTTCCAGGTAAGTTTTCTACCTCTTCATCTACTTTGGTAGTACATATTTTCCTCTAAAATATTTATTTTATCACACAGTCATAGGAAAATAGTATTCGCATGTATAAACACTACAGATTGACTATATACATAACAGGAATTATTTCTGTGTTGGAAAATTTTTATATTGCAATTTCCCAAGTTTTCCAAAGTAAATCTCACAGTTTTAAAATGAAAAATGTAGGACTGGTGCATGGGGATGATCCAGAGAGTTGATATGCGGTAGGAGGTGGGGGGTGGGGTTCAGGATTGGGAACTCATGTACACCCAAGACAGATTCATGTCAATGTATGGCAAAACCAATGCAGTATTGTAAAGTAAAATAAAGTAAAAATAAAAATTAAAAAAAAAAAGAAACATGTAAAGAATAAACAAGAAACCACTGTATAGCTCCTGTTCTAAGAGTAGCACAGCATCTAACTCACCAGTCTGCAACAAGTGACAGAAATTCATAATAAAAAAACATGAAAACTGAACTCTGCGACTTGACCACAGTCTTTTCTTATGATGGATTAGAAGTAAAATTTTGTATTATTTGAGTATTTTCCATTAATAGCTACAAAACATATTAACTCTAAGGAAGGGGGCAATCTATGCTTCTATAAAATTTTATAAGATCCCCAGGATATTCTATTCCATCAAGTCTGTAAGAGTTCCAAACAGATCTTTTAACAGGGCTGCTTTCTCATGCCTGTTAAAATCCACTGGTGTCTCTAGCTTTGTAGGGGATGGGATCCAGTTTCTCAGCCCAACAATATGCAGAGGACAAGCACACAAAATACCATCCCAGTGGACACAATAATGCAGCAACAACCAGAAGCTCCAGCCTCCCTTAGCTTTTATTATCATAATTTATGCATCCTTAGAGACTGGAATATAAAAAATGATTAATGCTGAGAAAGTCATCAGCATCAAAGGTTGGAACTGACCACTGGCTTTAAGGAAGGAAACCATAATTCAGTTACACGAACATTTAAACCCTATATTTTAAAAATCCATTGAAAAATGCAATCACTTACCAAGCTACCACAATCATAACTACTATCATCTTAATCCTTAAATGCTGTGGTTTCCTTTTATCTGAGTCTGTCTTTCTATAACCCTACATAGAATCTGGTTTTTTATACATCTGTACAGCACTTGATTTTATCAAACTAATATTAACAGCCTATAAAGTCAGTAGAGTAATAAAATTCAATAAGAACAATAATTTGAGCTATTAAAGAATGTCATTATGACAGACATAACTATGCTAACATCAACATTATACAGTATACATAAGACAGATGTCACCATAATAAATATTAACAATATTGGAGATATATTTTCAATACAGTGGAAAAGGCCAGAGTACACAGTATACATAAGTAAAAATACTTTTAAAAAACACAGGTTAGAAATAGATATAGGCTTCACATAAAGGGGTAAATTAGTAATCCCAGAAGTTTTGGTGATTGCATTGATGCCTAAGGAAGGTTCTAGGGCCTTGAACAGTGTAAGTCAGCAAAGGCATAGACAGTAACATTTCCTGAAGAACTGGATATATCCTGTTTTAGCTGCCCTAACCTAAACACAGTGTTCCCTATAGGTTACACTACACTGTGCTATCGCTATAATAGTGGCTTTCAAACTTTTCTTTTACCCATAATCCATATAAGAAATATATTTTATCTCCAACTGGTAATACAGAACATCCACAAATCACAAGTTCCAGGAAACACTACTTTTCTTTGTTGCTTTGTTCAGCTGCTAACTTGTGTCTGACCCTTTGAGACCCCATGGACGGGAACACACCAGGCTTCCCTGTCCTTCACTCTCTCCTGGAGTTTGCTCAAACTCACGTCCATTGAGTCAGTGATGCCATCGAACCATCTCATCCTCTGTCGCCCCCTTCTCCTCCTGCCCTCAATCTTTCCCAGCATCAGGGTCTTTTCTAAGGAATCAGCTCTTCACATCAGGTGGCCAAAGTATTGGAGCTTCAATTTCAGCATCAGTCCTTCCAATGAATATTCAGGGCTGGCTTCCTTTAGGATTGATTGGTTTGATCTCCTTGCAGTCCAAGAGACTCTTCTGAAATGTCTTCTCTAGCACAACACTTTGAAAGCATCAATTCTTTGGCACTCAGCCTTCTGTATGGTCCAACTCTCACATCTGTACACAACTACTTGAAAAACCATGGCTGACTACACAGGCCTTTGTTGGCAAAGTGATGTCTCTGCTTGTTAATATGCTGTCTAGGTTTGTTATCACATTATTTTATCTGATAATAGCCATTCTATTCCATTTCACATTTTAAAATTCACTTCGTGGCCTACTAAATTGATTTCATTACCCACTAGTGGGCCATAACCTATAGTTTGAAAACCACTGTGAGGCCTTTCTTAATGCTTAGGGGGAAAACAAGAAAGAAACTAATACCAGAAACCCATTATGTACCACATAATATGCAATAAGACATCATTTGTGTCCTAATTTAATTTTCACACCAACCCTATTAGGCAGGTAATGTTTATTGATTTCAACAAATATTCATCCCTGCAACAAATTTACTCAGTACTTATGTGTCGGATACTGTGCTAAACTCTAGAAATACCTGAGCAGTGAGCAAAACATGCTATCTATGATCATGAAAGAAAGATAGTAAATGAGAGGTAAATATTATAAAGAAAAACCAGAGCATGCTATGAGAGCACATAATATACAGACACAACTTACACTGAGAGATTATAAAAGGCTTCCTGAATATCACTGGAGCATAGACTTCAAGGAAGCAAATGAACTAGACAAAAGTAGGGAAAAGGAAAATGGTGTGGGCAGAGGGAACAGCAGTGACTGGAGGAAGTCCTGAGGCAGGAAAGAATTTGGGTTAAAAGAAGAAATAAAGAAGGCCAGTGTAAGGATGACTGAGCACAAGACAACTGAAGCCAAGGAAGAAGTCTGCTGTCAAGCCATGCAGGATCTCCCGGGGCACAGTAGTACTTTAGACTTTATTCGGGGGTAAAAAGGAAGGCATTGACAATTTTTGAACAAGATGGAGTGGAAGGCAGGGAAGAGGATCAGATATGGACAATGAACTAGAATTAGACAAAGGTGAATCTAAGTTTAGTTAGGTGGCCACAACAGTAGTCTGAGTCATACTTTTCTCACTTCAACACAGGTCATGGCAATGGAGGTGAAGAGAAGTTAGGAGACTTGATATAAGAGGTAGAATTGAAGAGATAAGAGTGAGCCAGTGACTACAGAGAACAAGACAGACAGACAAGGAGACAATGACTCCCAGGTTTCTGGTACAAACAACTCTAAAACAGGCAAGCTGTAGAATAAAAAATTTGGGTAGAAGATCCTAAGTTCAGCTTGAGATGCCTATAAGGACCTAGAGGGATGAATTGTTCTGCAGAAGTTGACAATGGGGCAACACAAGACTGAAACTCAGATCTGGAAAGGCTCTGAAATTCTAAATCACAGTGTCTCTCCAGAATGGGGATACCAATATCTTCAGCTCCCAATCACCTGACACCAAGAGAATTAAAGTTCTTTGAAGACACAGCAGAGCTGATTCATCTTTGTGAACACTACCACAATGCCTCATTAGTGGTTTCCTGAATGCAATGTGAAGAAGTATATACTCAACTTGAAGTGAAGTGAAGTGAAGTCACTCAGTCGTGTCCGACTCTTTGCGACCCCATAGACTGTAGCGTACCAGGCTCCTCTGTCCATGGGATTTTCCGGGGAACAGTACTGGAGTGGATTGCCATTTCCTTCTCCAAGGGATCTTCCCAACCCAGGGCTCAAACCCAGGTCTCCCACATTGTAGACAGATGCTTTACCATCTGAGCCACCAGGGAAGTCTCAACTTACTGTTAAATAAATTTTTTTAAGATTTGGAAAATCACCAACAGATTACATATTATTAACTTTTTTCCCCTAATGTATATAATTTAAACCCAAAAGGTGAAAGATGAAGTCGCTCAGTCATGTCCAACTCTTTGTGACCCCATGGACTATAACCTACCAGGCTCCTCCATCCATGGGATTTTCTAGGCAAGAGTACTGGAGTGGGTTGCCATTTCCTTCTCCAGAGGATCTTCCTGACCCAGGGATCAAACCAGGGTGTCCTTCACTGTAGGCAGATGCTTTACCATTATTAACTTTTTTTTCTAATGTATATAATTTAAACCCAAAACTTAGTTAACTTTTGAAACTGTGAGGGTCACAAAATAAGTGAAAGATGTCAAAATGGTAATAATGCTCTTCCAGACAGGTTACATATTCTATGCAATTTTTCCTGACACCAGCATACCTGACAGTCTATATCTAAGATAGTACTAAATAAGCTATTATTTTGTTTTAAAAGTGAAGGTTTTAGCCATCTACTCTAGAAGAAGAGTAAATAATTAGGAAAAAAAAAACAAAACTCCTCTACTAAGCATAAGTTTGGCCCTGGAGAATAATGTTAACTTCACTGTGTGATTCCAAATGTTAACTTCACTGTGCAGAGTGAAATTTCAGTTCAAGAACATTGGTATTACTTACACATCTTATATAAATCTTACTTATAACTAGAATGACTGAAATTAGTTCAAAGTTGATTTCATGGTATGTACTATAAGGAGACCTAAGAAAGAAACCTTGGCTCCATTTACCCAATAAATGGTGAACAGCTTTTAAATGTGTAGGGGGCATGTTTACATCACTTCATAGACTCTAAGAAGCCACTGAGAGCAAGATGCACCAGTCTACGACTATGCCTGCCAAAAAAAAAAAAAAATTAAATTACAGTATAATGGCTTCAGTTCAGTTCAGTCGCTCAGTCTTGTCCGACTCTTTGCGACCCCGTGAATCGCAGCACGCCAGGCCTCCCTGTCCATCACCAACTCCTGGAGTTCACTCAGACTCACGTCCATTGAGTCTGTGATGCCATCCAGCCATCTCAACCTCTGTCATCCCCTTCTCCTCCTGCCTCCAATCCCTCCCAGCATCAGAGTCTTTTCCAATGAGTCAACTCTTCACATGAGGTGGCCAGAGTACTGGAGTTTCAGCTTTAGCATCATTTCTTCCAAAGAAATCCCAGGGTTGATCTCCTTCAGAATGGACTGGTTGGATCTCCTTGCAGTCCAAGGGACTCTCAAGAGTCTTCTCCAACACCACAGTTCAAAAGCATCAATTCTTCGGCACTCAGACTTCTTCACAGTCCAACTATCACATCCATACATGACCAGTGATTATTCAGTTCTTTAGAACAGTTTTTCATCTAACACTACTGTACATACCTAATAAATTAAACATAAGCACATTAATGGTGGCTCAGACAGTAAAGAATCTGCCTGCAAAGCAGGAAACCCAGGTTTCATCCCCAGGTCGGAAAAATCCCCTAGAGAAGGAAATGGCAATCCACTTCAGCATTCTTGCCTGGAGAATCCCAAGGACAGAGGAGCCTGGGGGTTACAGTCCATGAAGTCGCAAGAGTCAGACATGACTGAACAATTTCCAAACATAGTAACTTAATGGAAGTATTTCTAAAACTTCTTCACATTCAGAGAGCAACTCTTCTCAATCACTCTTCAACTCAAAATTCTCAATCCAGGCTGCTTCTAACAATATCATTCCCTGTGCTATCAGGAACACTTGGTGATACAGCTTTTTTTTTTTTTTTTTTTTAATGTTCTACTATCACTTCCAAGATTTTTTTCCCAAGCTGCTAATATTCATTCCACAATGAATGTTAACCTTATTGGAGGATCTCAATAGAAAGTTTTCAGATGAAAATACAGATTCATATTCCTTTCTCAGACAGTTCTGAAATGTCAATAGTTGTAGGTGCCAAGTGGTATCAGGATTAAAAGCCAAGTACTTCCATGCTTCAGCAATGACATCAAGACAGCTGCCTGGCTTTCACTGATTATAAGACCCCATCTATTGTAAGATGCATTGTGATTTCAGACATTAAACTAAGGGAGAAAATGTGTCCCAGAAGTTATGGAATAAGGTAATCTGGCTCTAACTCTACAAGATGGCACATTTATCACATGAAAGCCTCATATGGAAAGGAAAACGTGGTTGATTGTAATTTTGTACCCAACTATTCACTGCTCCTTCCTGGAGAGATTATATATCCCTGCCTATTGGTGTATGACTTGCAGTATGCCCTTCTCTATGGAAGTAGTGGCCAAAGAAACGGGAATGTGAGTGATCTGTGCCAGTTCACAGCCAAAGCTGTCCAGACCATTATGTCTCCATTGTTTCTCTTTTCCTTTCACCCTGAGAGAGGCATGTCTCAGTTGAGTGCTGCTCCTTCAGGCTGGGTCCCTGATTGAGATACAGAGCTGACCCTGGAGCAGACCTACAATGAAAACACACTGTGGGAAAGTAATAAACTTGTTTTTCTCAGCCCATAGAGATTTCTGGGGTCCTTTATGTTAATTTAAGGCAGAATAACCAAGGGAAAGTTTATTAGAACCGAATATTCCTGATATGAACTCTAAAACTTACTTCCAAATGGCAGGGCCAGCAACGCTCCTCTAAGCCACCACATGCTCCCCTGTAACCTACTGTGTGGCACACACTTCCCCTTTGTCACGTAATTCTAGGCTACTGGTATCAAACCACTCCTCACACCACACTCCATGCTACTCTTGATTTTTTGGCTTAAGTTTCTCAGTACTAGTTCTCCTCTTTGTCTTCTCATCTTGCTCCTCAGGCTTGATTTAAGATACCATTTTCCACTGAATCCCTAATGAATCTATTTCTGTTCTCTGCCATGGCCTGCCATCCCATCTGTCGTGTCCCAAAACCCACCAACTTTGGCACATATCCTGTGGACAACCATCTCACTCCATCAGATGTGAGTTTCAAACACAACTAGATTCTCGTAGTTGGAGGTCTATCAAGAAGTACTTTAAAAATCCTCTTTCAAACTGAATATGATCCAAAGTCATATGAAAATAAAACAGTTAAAACAATATAAAATGACTCTAGAACTAATCATCTAAAGCTAGCTTAAAGGTGGAAAATAACTTCTAAAATTCTAACAAATCGGTAATTAATCACACAGTATGGAACGAAAATTATACACTGAGATTTAATAAGAAATCAAAACTTATAATGTATGGCAAATATTGTACTTGGAAAGTGTTTTTTCCATTGAAAAATAACTAAATACAACTAATTGTGTAGGTGGATTCACAACAAATTATTTATGCATACAAAACTAATTATAGGTTTCTACAGTCTACAGTACATATATATACCCACAAAATACTGATCCTATTTGAACTTGTTTCTTTGTCATTTAGATTTCCTGTGTACTTGCCATTTAACATCAAGGTACTTGTTATCCTCAAGTCCAAAGTCTGAAAGAGAAGATGGACTAGAACAGGATTATTTACTGCCTCAAGGGAAAGATTCTGTTGTGATGTTGAACAAATTCATTAATGTATTCAAACATCTGTTGACTCACAAGGAAAATGAGGGGAGTACCATCTTCCTCAAGCAATTAATGTTATGACTTGAAACATAATAACTAACTTAAACCAGTGCTTGAATAAAGCGCTCCATTTTTAAAAGCTAGCTGAATTTCCATTCCAGTAAAGGAGAACTAGAATTTAGATCTATGTTTCTATTCAGAAAAAAATAGAACAGATGAAGACAATATAAAAAAAGAACAACCACTCAAAAGCATCAAAGAACTAGCAGAAAGGTATCAAATTACATTGTGTCAAGATCCCAGAGATCCTTTAAAAAAGGTTTTTTTCCTACCTTTGGGGCCACATTTCTCCTAAAGGTTGGGCTGATTTGAGGAAAGGTAGGTAAGAGGTTAAAAGGTGATCCAAGTTTTCAAATCACCAACAGGTTAACAGGATGAAACTGAAATTCAGGGCCAGTAAAAGGGAGATCAGGCTTCCCAGATGTCACTGGTGGTAAGGAAAGCACCTGCCAATGCAGGAAACATTAGAGACATGGGTTCAATCCTTGGGTCAGAAAGATTCCTGGAAGAGGGCACAGCAACACACTCCAGTATTCTTGCCTGGGAAATCCCATGGACAGAGGGAGCCTGGTGGGCTACAGTCCCTAGTGTCATAAGAGTCACACATGACTGAAGTGACTTAACACACACACAAAAGGGAGGTCACCTCAGGAAGCAACTCGGGCTTTCGGCAAGAACCCTGAATAATTACACTTCGTGATAAAAATTCAGTTCAGCTCAGTTGTTCAGTCATATCCAAATCTTTGCAACCCCATGGACTGCAGCATGCCAGGCCTGCTTGTCCATCACCAACTCCTGGAGCTTGCTCACACTCATGTCCATAGAGTCAGTGATGCCATCCAACCATCTCATCCTCTGTCATCCCCTTCTCCTGCCTTCAATCTTGCCCAGCATCAGAGTTTTTGCCAATGAGTCAATGATTCGCATCAGGTGGCCATAGTATTGGAGTTTCAGCTTCAATATCAGCCCCTCCAGTGAATATCTAGGACTGATTTCCTTTAGAAGTGACTGGCTGGATCTCCTGGCAGTCCAAGGGACTCTCAAGGTCTTCTCCAACACAACAGTTCAAAAGCATCAACTCTTTGGCACTCAGCTTTATTTATGGTCTAACTCTCACATCCATACAATTGGAAACCATAGCTTTAACTAGACGGACCTTTGTGGCAAAGTAATATCTCTGCTTTTTAATATGCTGTAGAGGTTGGTCATAGATTTTCTTCCAAGGAGCATGCATCTTTTAATTTCATGCCTGCACCCAACATCTGCAGTGATTTTGGAGCCCAAGAAAATAAAGTCTCTCACTGTTTCCACTGTCTCCCCATCTATTTGTCAAGAAGTGACAGGACCAGATGCCATGGTCTTGGCTTTCTGAACGTTGATTTTTAAGCCAACTTTTTTTTGACTTCTCCTCTTTCAATTTCATCAAGAGGCTCTTTAGTTCTTCTTCACTTTCTGCCATAAGGGTGGTGTCATCTGTGTATCTGAGGTTATTGATATTTCTCCTTGCAATCTTGATTCCAGCTTGTGCCTTATCCAGCCCAGCATTTCCTATGATGTACTCTGCATATAAGTTAAATAAGCAAGGTGACAATATACAGCCTTGACATATTCCTTTCCCCATTTGGAACCAGTCTGTTGTTCCATGTCCAATTCTAACTGTTGCTTCTTGACCTGCATACAGATTTCTCAGGAGGCAGGTCAAGTGGTCTGGTTTTCCCATCTGTTGAAGAATTTTCCACAGTTTGTTGTGATTCACACAGTCAAAGGCTTTGGCGTAGTCAATAAAGCAGAAGTAGACATTATTGTGAAACTTTCTCGCTTTTTCGGTGATCCAATGGATGTTGGCAATTTGATCTCTGGATCCTCTGCCTTTTCTAAATCCAGCTTGTACATCTGGAATTTCACGGTTCATGTACTGTTGAAGCCTGGCTTGGAGAATTTTGAGCACTACTTTCCAAGTGTGTGTGATGAGCACAATTGTGCAGTAATTTGAACATTCTTTGGCATTGCCCTTCTTTGGGAATGAAAACTGACCTCTTTCAGTCTTGTGGCCACTGCTGAGTTTTCAGATTAGCTGGCATATTGAGAACAGCAATTAAACAGCACTGTCTTTCAGGATTTGAAACAGCTCAACTGGAATTCCATCACCTCCACTAGCTTTGTTCATAGTGATGCTTCCTAAGGCCCACTTGACTTCACATTCCAGGATGTCTCGAGGTGAGTGATCACACCATCATGGTTATCTGGTTCATGAAGATCTTTTTTGTATAGTTCTTCTGTGTATTCTTGCCACCTCTTAATATCTTCTGCTTCTGTTAGGTCCATGCCTTTTCTATCTTTTATTGTGCCTATCTTTGCATGAAATGTTCCCTTGGTATCTCTAATTTCCTTGAAGAGATCTCTAGTCTTTCCCATTCTATTGTTTTCCTCTATTTCTTTCCACTGATCGCTGAGGAAGGATTTCTTATCTCTCCTTGCCATTCTTTGGAACTCTGCATTCAGATGAGTATATCTTTCCTTTTCTCTTTTGCCTTTCACGTCTCTTCTTTTCTCAGCTATTTGTAAGGCCTCCTCAGACAACCATTTTGTCTTTTTGCATTTCTTTTTCTTGGGGATGGTCTTGATCACTGCCTCCTGTACAATACCACAAACCTGCATCCGTAGTTCATCAGGCTCTCTATCAGATCTAATCCCTTGACTCTATTTGTCACTTCCACTGTATAATCATAAGGGATTTGATTTAGGTCATACCTGAATGGTCTAGTGGTTTTCCCCACTTTTTTCAATTTAAGTCCAATACAAACAAGATGGTGGAGTATAAGGACATGCACTCATCTTCTCCTGCAAAAACTCCAAAATTACAACTTGCTGCCGAACAACCATCGACAGGAGAATGTTGGATTCCACCAAAGAAAGATACCCCACATCCAAGGGCAAAGTAGAAGCCCCAGCAAGATGGTAGGAGTGGCGAAATCATGTTTAGTATCAAACCCCATACCCATCAGAGACGCTCAGCTCAAACAAAACCTTGTGGTCACCAGGAGACCCCACAGAGACTGAGCCAGACCTGCCTTTGAGTGTTTGAGTGTTCCTGTGGAGGTACGGGGTCAGCACTGGCCTGCCACAGCGGAAGGGGCTCTGGGTGCAGTAGACTTGAGTATGGCATAAGCCCTCTTGGAGGAGGTCGCCATCAACCCCACCACAGAGTCATAGAAGTTACACAGAACTGGAGAAACAGACTCTTGGGGGCACAAACAAAACCTTGTGCACATCAGAACCCAGGAGAAAGGAGCAGTGACCCCACAAGACACTAACCCAGACTCGCCTGTGAGTGTCCAGGAGTCTCAGGCAGAGATGTGAGTCGGCAGTGGCCTACTATAGGGTCTGGGGCACTGAGTGCAGCAGTGAGAGCACAGGACCTTGTGAAGGAGGCGGCCATTATCTTCATTACCTCCACTATAGTTTGGCCTCAGGTCAAACAACAGGGAGGGAACACAGCCTGGCCCATCATCAGAAAATTGGATTAAAGATTTACTGAGCATTTACTGAGCCTCTGACTGTATGGATCACAATAAACTGTGGAAAATTCTGAAAGAGATGGGAATACCAGACCACCTGACCTGCCTCTTGAGACATCTGTATGCAGGTCAGGAAGCAACAGTTCGAACTGGACATGGAACAACAGACTGGTTCCAAATAGGAAAAGGAGTACATCAAAGCTGTATATTGTCACCCTGCTTATTTAACTTATACGCAGAGTATACCATGAGAAATATTGGGCAGCGTGAAGCACAACATGGAATCAAGATTGCTGAGAGAAATATCAATAACCTCAGATATGCAGATGACACCACCCTTATGGCAGAAACTGAAGAAGAACTAAAGAGCCTCTTGAAAGAGGAGAGTGAAAAAGTTGGCTTAAAACTCAACATTCAGAAAACTAAGATCATGGCATCCGATCCCATCCATTCATGGCAAATAGATGGGGAAACAATGGAAATGGTGAGAGATTTTATTTTGGGGGGCTCCAAAATCACTGCAGATGTTGACTGCAGGCATGAAATTAAAAGACACTTGCTCCTTGGAAGAAAACCTATGACAAACCTAGACACATATTAAAAAGCAGAGACACTACTTTGCCAACAAAATTCTGTCCAGTCAAAGCTGTGGTTTTTCCAGTAGTCATGTATGGATGTGAGAATTGGACCAGAAAGAAAGCTGAGCACCAAAGAATTGATGCTTTTGAACTGTGGTATTGGAGAAGACTCTTAAGAGTCCCTTGGACTGTGAGGAGATCCAAGCAGTCACTCCTAAAGGAAATCAGTCCTGAATATTCATTAGAAGGACTGATGCTGAAGCTGAAACTCCAATACTTTGGCCACCTGATGCAAAGAATTGACTCATGTGACAAGACCCTAATGCTGGGAAAGATTGAAGGTTGTAGGAGAAGGGAACAACAGAGGATGAGATGGATGGATGGCATCACTGACTCAATGGACATGAGTTAGAGCAAACTCCGAGAGCTGGTAATAGACAGGGAGGCCTAGTGTACTGCAGTCCATGCGGTTGCAGAGTCAGACACAACTGAGCAACTGAACTGACTAACTGAACATGGCCCCACCCATCAGAACAAGACCCATTTTCCCCCTCAGTCAGTCTCTCCCATCAAGAATCTTCCATAAGCCTCTCATCCTTATCCATCAGAGGGCACACAGAATGAAAACCACAATCACAGAAAAGTAATGATAAAAATGAAAAGGAAATAATGATTCCTCAAAGACTGAAGCCCATCTTCAAACGATGTAAATCTCTGACTGGCAAAGAAGGATGGGATGAAAGAACTAGAGATTGTTACTGCCCCAAACTAAACACTCTAAACACAGTGTCAGACTTTATTTGGGGGGGCTCCAAAACCACTGCAAATGGTGACTGCAGCCATGAAATTAAAAGACGCTTACTCCTTGGAAGGAAAGTTATGACCAACCTAGATAGCATATTCAAAAGCAGAGACATTACTTTGCTAACAAAGGTCCATCTAGTCAAGGCTATGCTTTTTCCAGTAGTCACGTATGGATGTGAGAGTTGGACTGTGAAGAAAGCTGAGCACTGAAGAATTGATGCTTTTGAACTGTATGTTAGAGAAGACTCTTGAGAGTCCCTTGGACTGCAAGGAGAGCCAACTAGTCCATTCTAAAGGAGATCAGTCCTGGGTGTTCTTTGGAAGGAATGATGCTAAAGCTGAAACTCCAGGACTTTGGCCACCTCACGTGAAGAGTTGACTCATTGGAAAAGACTTTGATGCTGGGAGGGATTGAGGGCAGGAAGAGAAGGGGATGACAGAGGATGAGATGGCTGGATGGCATCACAGACTCAATGGATGTGAATGTGAGTGAACTCCAGGAGTTGGTGATGGACAGGGATGCCTGGCGTGCTGCGATTCATGGGGTCGCAAAGAGTTGGACACGACTGAGTGACTGACCTGAACTGAACTGAAACACTCTAAACTTCAAGCAGGACAAACACAACACAGTACAACTAGTGAAAACAGAAGATGAAGAGGAAAACCTTAAAACCAGTCAGAAAAAAAGAAAAATTACCAAAGGAACAACAATAAGATTTATAACTGACTTCCCAGTAGAAGAAATGGAACCCAGAACAATGAGATAATACCATTAAGATTCTGGGAAAAAATAACTGCCAAACTAGATTCTTACATCCAATTAAAATATCTAAGATGAAATTGATAATCTGGGAAGCAGCAGCATGGTTTTTGAAACTCTAAATAATCATCCAAGTTACTCTCCCAGGATAAGGCTCTACACTGAAGGGAAATGGGGCTGAAATTAAAATGCATGGAAAAACTACAAGTGAAGTAAAATTAAATTCTCATATAAATGAGCAACAGGAACATGTTAAGGTAAGATCCAATAGGAAGTTACAACAACAAAAACCAGAATAAGATTCAGAGTTATATTCCTACAGACAATGAAAGCATGTCAGAAAAACATGGCCACAAAATAATCAAAACTGTAATATTCTATTTCAAAATAGTTAAAATATATTAAGAAAATTGTACAAGACATGAAAGAAGAGAAGTCAGAACTGTAAGTGTACAAAAGAAGCAATGAACTCAGGAAAGAATCAGAATTAAAAGAAAAAATCATTTCAGATATGAAAACTAATTAGAGTAAATATGAAAACAAACACATAACAGATAGAGCCTGAAGAGAAACATAAGTGAGGGTAGTGAGGGCACGGGCAGAGGCAGCCCAAAAGAAATGAAGAAATAGAAAGGATTCAAAATAAAGTACCAAATTTTGAAGAGAGAGGCAAAGAAAATCAAACAGATAACATGAAGTGGAAGTCATTCAGTAGTGTACAACTCTTTGTGACCCTATGGACTATACAGTCCATGGAATTCTCCAGGTAAGAATACTAGAGTGGGTAGCCTTTCCCTTCACTAGGGGGTCTTCCCAACCCAGGGATCGAACCCAGGTCTCCCACATTGTAGGCAGATTCTTTAACAGCTGAGCCACAAGAGAAGCCCAAGAAGACTCAAGTGGGTAGCCTATTCCTTCTCCAGTGCATCTTCACGACCCAGGAATTGAACCAGGGTCTGGTTGCAGGTGGATTCTTTACCAACTGAGCCATCAGGGAAGCTCCCAAACAGATACCCAATTAACGATAAAAAGAAAAAAGCAAGAGAAAATACACTAAAAAATACTTAATTCAAGAAAACTTGTTAAAACGTAAAAAAATAAAAGCTTTGAAATTACATATTGAATAAACACACCAAATACCTCAGACTATTAACCAAGAACATCCAACACCAAGACACAGTCTAGTAAAATTACTCAGCTTTGGACCAAGATGGAATCAATGTAAATGACAGAATTTGCTTAAAGCTTGAACCAACAACAAAAAACAAACCAAAAAGAAACAACAGTTATCAAAACACTAGACATCAGGAAGTAAAGGATAGTAGTTCCAGAGAATGAGAGACAAATAAAGTAAGTCTACAGTTGCACCAACTTGCTATCTAGTTTCCAGGAGGGTGAAGCCAGGAGAATCCCACCAGACTCTTTCAGCTGAAGAGACACAGCTGAGGAAGTCGAGGAAAATCAAGGTGGCCAAAGTTAGCAGGGTAGAGGACCAAAGAGGAAAGAAATGCACAGAGACTCTGGAAATTCTCAGAGGGCCCTTCTTAACTATTCAGGATAGTGCTGATCTACACAAGCATGTGAGGAAATGATCTAGGGATGGGGAAAAATCATCCTAGAGGTTTAAAGGGAAGAATGCCCATACTTATACAAGGCCACAGTGACTGTTCTTCCCGGCTAGACAGAAAAAACACTCATGATTCACTGGATACTACCTAGAGTACAAAGAAGGGTTTTATCTCAGTAGTGGGGAATAATCGGCCTCAGATTAAAATGTTGATTTTGGCACTGACAAATATCAAAAGCAAGACTACGAAGTATCAAATTGTTTCAAAGTAAATCAACTAAGATGCTGGGAAAGATTGAAGGCAGGAGGAAAAGGGGAGGACAGGGGATGAGATGCTTGGATGGCATCACTGACTCAATGGACATGAGTTTGAGCAAGCTCGGAGAGTTTGTGATGCACAGGGAAGCCAGGTATGCTGCAGCCCATGGGGTCACAAAGAGTCACATGACTGAGTGACTGAAGTGAAATCAACTATGCATCAGAAAACTAGCTCAAGAATATTTACAGGAATGCAAAAATATCCAGCATCCAGCAAGGTAAAATTCACTTTCTTTGGCATCCAATCAAAGGTTACCAGGTATACAAAGAAGCAGAAAAATACAAAATTCATTATTCTGAAAATTGTTAAGAAACCACCATTTATCTTGCCTTTAATTATGAACAGAGACACAATGACCAAGTAGTATATCTCTGTACAAGTATTCCTACTAATAAATTAATGGACTGAGGCAGTGAGTAGCAACATCCATTAACATAAAGGGAGACAACTGGTCATTCTGCACCTCCACATTAAAAAAAAAATCACCAACACCTATGTCTTGACAGAGATCAAACATGATTGTAATCAAGCCTTCAGGCCCAGGAGCCAATTTGAAGAAAACACAAAGGAGAGAGGAACAAGTTAAAACACACCATGAGTATGCAATCAGCAAAATACAGACTATGGGAAACTAATAGGTCACACGCCTAGTGTCTTCAGTAGATAAATTTTAATAAAAAGAAAGGGATATAAGGTGAACTTCCCTTGTGGCTCAGATGAGAAAGAATCTGCCTGCAAGGCAGGAGACCTGGATTGGATTCCTAGATTGGGAAGATTTCCTGGAGAAGGGAATGGCTACCCACTCCAGTATTCTTGCCTGGAGAATTTCATGGACAGAGGAGCCTGGTGGGCTACAGTGTATGAGATCACAAAGAGTTGGACACAATTGAGAGACTAACACTTTCCAATTTTCTAATAATTTAAAGGGATCCATTTAAAAACTTTAAATGTATAAGACCAATTGCAGCACGCCAGGCCTCCCTGTCCATCACCAACTCCTGGAGTTCACTCAGACTCACGTCCATCGAGTCAGTGATGCCATCCAAACATCTCATCCTCTGTCGTCTCCTTCTCCTCCTGCCCCCAATCCCTCCCAGCATCAAAGTCTTTTCCAATGAGTCAACTCTTCACATGAGGTGGCCAAAGTACTGGAGTTTCAGCTTTAGCATCACTCTTTCTAAAGAACACCCAGGACTCATCTCCTTTAGAATGGACTGGTTGGATCTCCTTGCAGTCCAAGGGACTCTCAACAGTCTTCTCCAACACCACAGTTCAAAAGCATCAATTCTTCAGCGCTCAGCTTTCTTCACAGTCCAACTCTCACATCCATACATGACTACTGGAAAAAGCATAGCCTTGACTAGACGGAGCTTTGTTGGCAAAGTAATGTCTCTGCTTTTGAATATGCTATCTAAGTTGGTCATAACTTTCAAGGAGGCCTGGCGTGCTGCAATTCATGGGGTCTCAAAGAGTTGGACACGACTGAGCGACTGAACTGAACTGAAACTATACTGCCTAAGAAGGCATACCTGAGTGATAAAATTATGAAGAAACACAAGAAAGTGATTACATAAAGTTAGGACCGTTATTTTGAGGGAGGAGACAGTTAAGACTGAGATGGGCCATGTGAAACAGCATTTCAACAATTAAGAAGGAATGCAGAGGTGATATGTCCATAACACTGATGAACCTTGAAGACTATATGCTAAGGAAAAGAAACCAGACACAAAAAGCCACATCCTGTACGATTTTTTATATGAAATGTTCAGAATAAGCAAATCAATTCAGACAAAAGTAAATTTATGGTTGCCAGGGGAACAGGCTTCCCCAATGGCTCATGCAGAAAAGAGTCAGTCTGCAATGCAGGAGATGCAAGAGACACAGGTTCAAGCCTTGAGTTGGGAAGATCCCCTGGAGAAGGAAATGGCAACTCACTCCAGTATTCTTGCCTGTAAAATCTGAGGGACAGAGGTGTCTGGCGGGCTACAGTCCATGGGGTTGCAAAGAGTCGAACATGACTTAACAACTGACACAGAGGGGATGAGGAAAAAGGGGAATGACTAATGGGCATGGAGTTCCTTCTTAAGGGTGATAAAAATGTTCTAGAATTAGACAGAAGTGATGATTGCACAACCTTGTGAATACCCTCCCCCCCCATAGTACGCTTTAAATGGTGAATTTCATGGTATGTGAATAAAAATTTCAATTTAAAAATACCAGATGAAGTAAACTTTAAGACAAAAATCATTACTAGTTATAAAAATGGTCCTTTTCATGATGATAAAAAGTTTAATTTATGAGGAGGAAATAATTCTCAATTAGTATGCACCCCTAATAATACCACCTAAAATGTACAAAGCAAAAACTGACAGAACTATATACAAGGACAAATGAAAAAAAAAACAAAATCATATTCTATGATCCGGTTTATACACATTTCTTCTGCAACTAAAAAAAAAAAAAAAAAAAGAAAAGAAAAAGTTAGTAAGGGCATAGATGAATTGAAAAACTCTTGACTTAGTTGACATAGAATACTGCAACCACAAGTGCACAATACAGATACTCTAAAGGACACATGGAACATTTACAAAAAAATAACCAAATTCTGGGCCATAAACCAAGTCACAATAAATTTCACATGATTAAAATCATAAAGAAGAGGAGATCAGTAACATTTTTCTTAAAGGGCCACAGTTATTATTTTAACTCATGGACTAAATGGCGTATATCATAACTATTCATTCTGCTGTTCTAGCAAGAAAGCAGTCATAGATAATACATAAACAAATGAGTATGGCTATGTTCCAATAAAACGTCACTTATAAAAACAGATGTCTGACCCCCTGGGCAATAGTTTGCAAACCCCTAAAAGACTATGTATTCTGGCCAAATTGAAATTAAGCTAAAAACCACCAGCATAAAATAAATAATAATTTGAAAAATCTCTATGTGCTCTGTCATTCAGTCGTGTCTCTTTGAGGTCCCACATACTGTAGCCTGCCAGGCCTTCTGTCCATGGAATTTTCCAGGTAAGAATATGGGAGCGGGTTGCCATTTCCTCCTCCAGGGGATCTTCCTGACCCAGGGATCAAACCCACATCTCTTATGTCTTCTGCATTAGCAGAAGAGTTCTTTACCACTAGTATGACTTGGGAAGCCCTGAAAAATCTCTAGACGGTTGGAAATTGAAAAGGACATTTCTAAATAACATGCAGGTTAAAGTCAAAATAAAAATTAGAAGATACACTGAACTTTAAAATTAAAACATTAATAAACTTTGTGATACAACCAAAATCATGATTAAAGGGGAAAACATAAACTTTATTTTTTTAAAGATTTAGCAGAAAGTAAGAAAAGCTGAAAATCAATGATGTATGCCAGGATAAGCAAATTGTAGTTACAGGATCAAATCCAACCCACCATCTGCTGTTATAAATAAAGTTTTACTGAAACACAGACCTATCCTTTGTTTATGTATTATCTATGGCTGCTTCCCTTTTACAGCAGCAGAGGTGAACCATTATAATAGAATTGTATAATCCATAAAGTCAAAAATTCTAATTAAAAGACATAATTTAGAACAGAAGAGAATACCAAATATCCAGGAACAGGTCTAATAGAAAGGTGAAAAAAAACTCCTATGCAGAAAATTGTAATAACTGAGAAATTACAAAAGACTTAAATAGACAAATATGTCACATTCATGACATAATTCTCTAGTGAAGACTAGTGAAGCTGCTCAGTAGTGTCTGACTCTTTGCGACCCCATGGACCGTAACCTACCAGGCCCTTCTGTCCATGGCATTTTCCAGGCAAGAGTACTGCAGTGGGTTGCCATTAAATAATCAACCTGTTCCAAATATTTACCAATTCAATAGAATCCTAATCAAAATTCTAGCAAGATGTTTTAACGAAATTAACAAGCCAATTCAAAAATTATATGAAACTATGAAGACCAACAATAATCAAAAAAATGTTTAACAACAATAAAATGGAAGAATTTACATTACTAGATAATACAACTTATTTTAAAACTTCAGTATTCATTCAGTTGATATGCATACAAGCAAAGATAACTACATCAGGAAGAGACTCACCCATATATGGACTTTTGAATAATGAGAAGTAGGGGAGAAGAGGAGGAAAAGTGGCAGAGGCAGTCAAACAGCTGCCCTATGCCTCACACCATGCTCCCCTCCCTCACCAAAAGGAAAAAAAAAATCAGTCAATTCCAGGTACACTGCAGACAGCATATGAAAGGTAAAATTAAATGTTAAAACTTCCAGGATAAATATAGCAGACACTCTTTTAAATCCTTGGAATAGGGAAAGAGTTTTAAAATAGGACACAAAAAGCAGAAAGGATATATATGTGAAAAATAAAAATTATGGGCTATATGAAAAGTAAAAATTTCTACTCAGCAAAAGACCCCATCAAGAGTGAAAGACAGCCCCATTCTTGCCATTCTTATTCAACATAACACTGGAAGTCCTGGCCAGAGCAGTTGGGCAAGAAGAAATAAACGGCATCCAAATTGGAAAGGAAGAAGTGCAGATGATATAACCTTATATAAAGAAAACCCTAAAGACTTCATCAAAAAATATTAGAAATAATAAATGAATGTAGTAAAGTTGCAGGGCACAAAATCAACATACAAAAATCTATATTTGCATTTCTATATGCCAATAATGAGCCAGCAGAGAAAGAATTATGAAAACAATTCCATTTATAATCATGACAAAGAATAAAATACCCAGGGAATAACTTTAACTAAAAAGATGAAAGAGCTGTACACTGAAAACTATAAGACATTACTGAAAGAACCTGAAGATGATACACAACGAGAAAGGTATTCCGTGCTCCTGGACTGGAAGAACTACCGTTGTTAAAATTTCCATATTATCTAAAGCCATCTACAAATTCAATGTAATTCCTATCAAAATCCCAAAGACATTTTTCAGAGAAACAGAACAAAAAATTCTAAAGTTTGTATAAAACCACAAAAGATCTCAGTCAAAGGAATTCTGAGAAAAAAGAACAAAGCTGGAGGTATCACACTTCCTGATTTTGATTTGTATTACGAAAATCATAGTAAACAAAACAGAATGGTATTGGCAAAAAAAAAAAAAAAAACCCAGAGATACATATCTCAATGAGTAGAAGTGAAAGCCCAGAAATAAACCCAAACACATATGGACAATTAAATTACAAACAATGAGCAAGAAATAAACAATAAAGAAAGGACAATCACTTCAATAAATGGTGCTGGGAAAACTGCACAGCCATGTGCAAAAAAAAAAAAAAAAAAAAGCAAAACTAGACCATCTCACACTATACACAAAAATCAACTCAAAAAATATTAAAAATTTAAATGTAAGACCTGAAACCATAAAACTCCTAGAAGAAAACATGGACAATATGCTCTTTGACACCAGTGTTAGCAGTATCTTTCTAAATATCTCTCCTCAGGCAAGGGAAACAAAAGCAAAAATAAACAAATGGGACTACATCAAGCTAAAAAAGCTTCTTCTTCACAGCAAAGGAAACCATCAACAAAACAAAAAGACAATCTACCAAATAGCAAAAGATATTTGCAAATGATATACTTGACAAAGGGTTAATATACAAAATATATAAAGAACTCATACAACTCAAAAACAAAACAAAAGCCCAATTTAAAAAATGAGCAGAGAAACTGAATAGACATTTTCTCAAAGAAGATATTCACATGGCCAACAAGTTTGAAAAGTTGCTCAATAACACTATTAGAAAATCAAAACCACAATGAAATATCATCTCATACCTACTAGAACGCCTGTTATCAAAAAGGTAAGAAATAACAAGTGTGGGCAAGGATATGGATCCCTCACGCATTGTTGACAGAAATGTAAATTAGTGTAGCCACCTATGGAAATTAGTATGGAGATTTCTCAAAAAAATATCAATAGACTCACCATACAATCCAGCAATTCCACTTCTGGGTATTTATCCAAAGACTATAAACACACTAATTCAAAGATATATGTACTTCCATTTTCATCGCAGCATTAATTATAATAACTAAGATATGGAAAAAAACATCAGTGTCCATTAACAGATGGATAAAGAAGACGTGGTAGATACATACAATGGAATACTAGTCAGTCATTTTTTAAAGATAAAATCTTGCTGTTTTTGACAACGTGGATGGACTTTGAGGGTATTAACCTAAATAAAATAAGACAGATGAAGAATGATTAAAAAAAAAACCATATGAGTCCTCTTATATGCAGAATATTAAAAAGAAACAAAATTAATGAACAAGCCAAACCAAACAAAAACATGTACATATAAAGAACAGAGTAGTGGTTGCCAGAGGGGAAGATGTGGGGAGAATGAAATAGGTAAAGGAGATCAACTACATTAATGAATGAAAACAAATCTTTGCTAGTAAGCACACTGCAGGGTATAGAGAGGTAGAAATATAATGCTGTACACATGAAACCTAAGTAAAGTTATAAGGGTAACAAATATAACCAAAGGACTTATAATCATATTTTTAAAACTAAAAGAAAAACAAAATAGCCAAACCACAAATAAATATATTAAAAGATGAACAATTTCATTACTAATAGGAAAATGCAAATTAAACCACAATGAAATACATACAACCACTTAGTATGGCTAAAATTGAAAAGAGGTTTTGTATTTAAGTACTGGTAAAGATGTGGAGCAATGGAAACTCTCACACATAGTTAAATGGGAAGTAAATTAGTTTAATCAGATTGGGAGAACCACTTGGCATTTATGCTAAAGTTAAACATGCACATATTCTATGACCTAGCAATTTCACTGAGTATAAATCAACAGAACAGTAATGTGAGAACATAAGCACCAAATATATTCAAAATAATGACATATGCTTCATTATTAGAAATAGCCAAAAACAAAAGGGAAATGTCAATGTCTATAGACAACAGAATGGATCAATTATGGACTATTCATACAACACAACACTGCATGGTTATAGTACCACATAACAAGGATAATCTCATATATGTGAACGTGAGCAAAAGGAGCCGAATGAAGACATAAACACATTCATGACTAGCTATATGATTCCACTTATATATATTCAAATACAGGCAAAGGCAATCAATGTTGTTAGAAGTTAAGATAATGGTTCTCTTTAGGGAAAAAGGAGGGGCGATGTTTGGAAGTATACATAAGGATGGCTTACAAGATGCTGGTAAATGTTCTATTTCTTTACCTGGGTAGGAGTTACATGGCTTAATTTTGTTATAATTAATCAAGTTTTTAACTTATAATTTCTTTATCTTCCTGTGTACTTAGATAAACTTTTTCTAAACATAAAAACAAAAATGATTAGCTTAAAAAAAAATTAGCATGCAACATGTTTCGTCAGCCAATTTTCTTTCTTCTCTAAAATCCTTGGGGGTGGGGGAGGTGAAATTTCCTATAATGATTAAATGAGGAATCAACAGGATATACTTTGAGCTTAAAAGGTGTAATATTTGGATTTTAGAAACAGGGTAGCAGAAAGTCATCTTCAGCTTCACAAGCAATGACGGTTTCCCAATTTGCCTCTGTCTTTGATCTAACTGGAGGAAAAATATCCATTATTTTTCTGCACATAAGCTTCCAAGTGGGAAAATGACAGTAATTCACTTTTTAAACTTTAAGAAGATAATCTGCATTTATAATAATAAACAACAGTGGGTCTCAAAACCACAGTTTAAGCAGAATACAGTGGCTTGTTTCTTATTACTACTACTGTTAGAAGAATGATTCTTTGACACAAATTAAGTATTTGAAATTCCTTTGCCAAAAGAAAAATAGATGAAAGGTATCTACCTCCTCCAAAATTTAGCAAGCACCAAAATTTATTCAACACAAAAGTATCATGGCATACTGATAAAACAAAAATCAGTATCATTTACTGAGTTTTATTATGTGCCAGGCACTTGCTAAGCATTTAAGATATTTATTTTATCACAGCAACACCACTATGAGGAAGACAGGATTATTTTTTCTATTTTATAGATGAGGAAATAGAGGTTTATATAAGGCAAATAATTTGCACACAATAAGTAATACAGGGGACATTTAATTAGTTTTTCAGTTTGGTGTAAAAAATCAGTTTTCTATTTATATTTTCTATTTTGTATCTTTTTTTATCTTGAAATTTTGAACTTAAGTATTATGTATGGTAGGGAATGTGCACAGATATGTACATACATACACACATACTCATAAGGGTTTTAAAGACAAAAAACGACCCACATCTGCAAGTTCACTGTGCCTGACAGACCTTAAGTTTGCTCCAAGAAACAAAACGGACTTCTCAATGATAGACGAACAAGCCAAAGCACTGCATATAGTAAGTCTACAAAGCATTAACTGGATTAATTAGCAAGGGATTTGAGAAGCAGCTTGGAGCTAGGAAACCAAAACACTAAATTGTTTAAATACTTTGGCAAAAGATCAAGGTTTCTAGGCAGCACTGGGTCTCCTTCCATCCTTTTCATTCCATGTTTTAACACATTTAACCTGTCTGAGGTACTTTTTCATGAAATATGAATGACATTGTCAAAATACCAAAAAGAAAAGTGAATTTAAAAAATACTGCAAGCTGTTACCAATTCTGCCAACATGCAAGAGCCCAGGCAAAATTAATTACAAATCAATCGCTTAAGGATATAAACAGCTCTTATCACTGGTAAACTCTCCCTCTAAAATAACTTGCTTTAGAGCAAAAAAAAAAAAAGCAAATGTCTCTTCTATTATACTTGGTGACCTAAATCAGGACAAAGAAACAAAATAAAACAGAGAAAATGCATGGAAGAGCAAATGTGATAAAGGAATCCTAGCTAGATGAACGCGTGGAATGCTATAAGAACAGCACTATCATTTAGAAATAACGAAGAGGAAGTGGTCAGGGTAGGGACACTCACTGAATGGGTTTCTGGTTTCCAGGAAGTAAGAATTTTTACAACGCAAGTGATTTTCACAAACACATATGGCAGCAAAATGATAAAAGAAAGCTTTCAACTACACAATCATGGAGGGAGAAAAAAAAATCTAGTTTTATGAGGACCAAGCACACACATCGCAACCCCTCCCCCAACTCCACCACACACAAATGCCCAATCGAAATAATAAACTCAAAAATCAAAGGGTCCTTCCAAAAGTCTGGTTAATCTAGAATCTGGCCACAAACTACTAATTTCCCTCAGTCTATCTTGAATATCTCTTAATTTTCCTAAAGAGAGAAAAATCTAAGTACCTTTCTACAGCAAAAACTCAAAATTCACTACTCTACAACAGTTTTCATTTATTCCAATGGGTGGAAAAATAAGAAGGAAATCACTAACTTTCTATCAAAATACATTCAGATTTCTATTATATACCCTTAGGTTTCAATAGACATAAGTATAAAAGTGGGAAGAGCTTCAGCTACAAAGCTTGGTGAAAGCAATAATGGTTGAGGACGGTTTTCTTAGCCTCCATCAATTAAATGATGAATATGCTCCATCTTGGAGCAGTGTAAGGATAAAAGATACATCTGCATTATAGAGTAGAGTATCTGATCAAAGTAGGTGTTCACCAGTTACTATTATTTCTTGGTATATGGTATGTAAAGCTTCAAGGACAATATGAATTCTTTGCTGAATGAGAAATTTTATTGACAATTTCATAGGCACTGGCAGATTACAGTGGGTTGCTATATGCTGCTCATGAACAAAATTTATTCCAGTATGTCCAAGGCACTACGTTCACAGCACTCTCACATCAATTGTGCACTTTTACAAAATAACTGAGGAAAAGCTAATGGGCTTTAAGTTCACATAGAACTAACAAGACAGAGGAAATCAGAGAGTTAAACAGGGCAGCCACGCTCATATAAATTTCCTGACTATAGGTGTTCTATTCACTAAGCTTGGCTGCTTGTAAAAGAAACACACACACACACAATTTTTTTTTTTTCAAATAAAATTATACTGAAGAAAGTGAGTGAGTGGAAGTCGGTCAGTCATGTCCGACTCTTTGTGACCCCATGGACTGTGTAGTCCATGGAATTCTCCAGGCCACAATACTGGAGTGGGTAGCCTTTCCCTTCTCCAGGGCATCTTCCCAACTCAGGGATCGAACCCAGATCTCCCGCATTGCAGGCGGATTCTTTACCAGCTGAGCCACAAGAGAATTCCAAGAATACTGGAGTGGGTAGCCTATCCCTTCTCCAGCAGATCTTCCCGACCCAGGAATCAAACCAGTGTTTCCTGCATTGTAGGCAGATTCTTTACCTACTGAACTATCAGAGAAGCCTGTTTTCAAAAAAAATGAGAGGATATATAATAAAATTTCCAAAAGAAAAGTGGCCCAAAAGGGTAGACAAAAACATATTACACTTTGTTTTTAAGTTTTTAAATATTTCATATTATTGAATTTTTAAGTGACAATATCATACACTATTCAAATCTGAGGAAATACTAAAGAACTATTGCATTATAACAATTTTCCACACAGGTATACGTAGCTTTTTAAAAATATTTAATGCTGTCTTAAACTAGTTGCTTATTCACATTACAAAATTCACTACTTTTTCAAAGAAGTTCTGTTTCATTTAACAGTGGCTAGTTTACATAAAACACTAATAACAAAAAACATTAGGGGATACTTATTGCACAAAACAGGCTACAACTATATTTGTTATCTTCTTTAGTTCCCTCACTAAACATTTGTTGCAAATCTACAGTAAGTGAGGTACTCTGAATAACTTGTATCACTAAATGTCTTATGCCCTTTAATTCTCAAAACAACCTTAGGAGGCAAATGGCAATAATTCTGCATCACTGATGAGAAAACTGAGATCAGAAGATTAAGTGCCTTGCCCACATTAACATACTGACTATTGAAGGATCAGGATTTAAACTCTAAACTGAGCATAAAACCCGTGCATCTGAGACTATGCAGGTTGCGTTCCCATATCCCTGCATTCTTTGTAATTAAAATATTCAAAGGGATACACCATCACACTGCCTTCACAGACACCAGAGTCTCATCACTCAGCAAAGATTCTGCACAATTAGGCCCCTCTGCCTGCTCCCAAAAGGACTGAGCCTCTTTCAACAAACCAGGTCAAGTTAAAGAAGAAGAAAACGTAACTTTAAAAACAGTCTTATTGCATTAGCACAACCCAGAAGCAACCAGATTCCCTTATCCAGAGTTAAAAATATGGATACAAACATTCAGATGTATATAGCTTTTCTGAAAATTGAAAAACTATTTTAAAATTATTTTCCAAAGCTATACAATTTCTATAAGGAAAGGTTGCAAGCACAATTAAGGAGTCCTTGACCCTAGTGTTGCCAATCTCACTCCAAAACTCAAGGTTAGAACCGCTCTTCCTAAAGAGTTCCAACAAATCTTAGGCAAAAATTTAAAAAGTTGAAAATGTGCTCAAATGTAAAAACCAAGAAAAATGTTAGTCTACTTTGAATTCAGCTAATGTAAGTTGAAGGCATAAGACAAACCAATGCAAATTCCACATCATTCTGATGTTCATACATTCCTCTTCATCAGCTGCTGATGAGTGAATCTGCATTACAGAAACACATTTGATAACAAAAGACTGTACCAGCTCCTTCATTCCTCACAGCAAGCCTCAAGGATGAGCCCCATTAGTAACTCCATTTTACATATAAAAAAATAAAGTTAATATATAGTCTATCGATAATCACACAGCTTATAAATGGCAGCAACTCAACTAGAATTTACGCTTTTAACTGAACCATAAATGAAGCAAAACCTTGTTCCAACAGTGAAGCTGAACACTCCAGAACACACCTGAAGCATTGTCTTTGAACAGAGATATCACAGATATAGGCACATTCTTTGGAAGTAACAAAGCATAGTGGGAAGATGCAGGCCTAGAATCAAATCACCAATCTACTACTTACAAACTGTAAGTTAATTTCTCTGTGTCTTGGTTTGCAATAACTATAAAAATGAAAACAACCATTCACATTTTATGGGTTCCAGGAAGAATAAGAAAAAATATGCACACATGTATACATATACATGCATATGTGCACCTGTGTGTGTGTGTGCGCACGCAAACGCTAAGTCACTTCACTTGTGTCTGACCCTGTGCGACCCTATGGAGTATAGCCTGCCAGGCTCCTCTGTCCATGGGATTCTCCAGGCAAATACTGGAGGGGGTTGCTCTTTCTTTCTCCAGGGAATGTTCCTCACCCAGGGATCAAACTCACATCTCTTATGTCTCCAGCATAGGCAGGTGAATTCTTTACCACTAGTGCCATCTGGGAAGCTGCATGTATGCACATGTACGTGTGTGTGTGTGTGTGTGTGTGTGTGTGTGTGTAAAACAAACAGAAGGGCAACAAATGCTGTCATTCATATCCACACTATTATCTACCTCTTGAGTTTGCTTCATCTCAATACTCAGAAGAAAAATGATGATAATAATGCTGACTCTTAAAGAGCAAATGCAGAACCTAACCAGGTCACCAGAAAATTGAAATGCTGACAAGAAATTGAAGATGAAAATGGCAACCCACTCTCATATTCTTGCCTGAAGAATTCCATGGACAGAAGAGCCTGGTCTATAGTCCATGGGGTCGCAAAGAGTTGGACATGACTGAGCGATTTTCACTCAAAGAAACAGCCATATCAAGAGTCATCAGTCACAATGAACCAAACCCAAAGACCCCAAAAAGTTGCTTAAATTGCATCAGATATTTCTACCAATCATTCAATGTGGCACCTGGAAATAAAACCCAACGAAGAAAATTTTTCCTTCTAAATTCAATTTCCTTGCATAGTGGTAAGCAAAATCCAACTACAGATTTGGACCCTTGAGGAGTCCTACTTTAGAAATCTAATTCCAAAAGAAATCACATCACCTGCTCTCAATGGTAAACTCCCAAATCTCCAAACATTTCCTCAGTTTCCAAATACGGCAGATGACTGAGAGAGTTCACATACTTATTTACACACAAATTCTCAGCACATTAAGTAGAAATTATCTTTATGTGTGTATCATCTCCACAAAGGCACACATGGGCAAGGGTCATGTCTTATCTAACTACATTCACCCATGGCCCCCAAAAAAGGCAGTGTAGCACAACACACCTGGGTGACCACAGGGACCATCCTTCAGTTGAGCCACATGCTCTCTGCTGGGAACAGACAGAGAAAATGTCTGCTAGCCATGGAAAGCCAAATTTGAAAGATCCTATAGCCTGAGGATGCCAACATGAACCATAATCAAGATAAGCAGGCAACCAAGGAAGCCAACAAGGAAAAAAGGAGAATAAGCCACCTCATGATGGACGTGATGCAACCACCCCAGTCTGTGACTTTCCAGCTTCCGCTTGTCCTCATGAAGCACAGCTACATTTTGCTTCCTGTTATTCTCTGTACAATAGATCCCTTCACTTCCACCCCTGCCTTCTTGAGATACTTTTAGTGAAATTCTACTCCTTGCATTCAAAAAAGCCTTAACAAGGACATTAGCCCAAAGCCTGATACACAAAAAGGATTCAATTAGACATTTTAAAACAGGAGTATAAACCTTATGAAACTGATGTTCGATGGGTAGTCCCATAATTACAGTTCCCTCAACAGACAGACCAACTTCCCTTAATCCATTTACCAAATAATTGCTGAGCAAATAAACAGTATTTGACACGACAATTTATTCTAATTTATCATCCAATAATAATTAAAGCATTCAAAGCTTACAGTGAAGTTCATATTGCAATTCATATTTTCTTTTAAATAATTTGGAATCTTGTGAAGTCCCACCTTTCAGCTTTATTACCTCATTCTTGTGCAAATACAACCTGTCTATCAACATATTAGCATTTCAATCACCTTTGCTTTTTTCATAACTGGGAGAAGCTGTCTTCATTTATCCTATTGAGCATATACCATCTATGAATTATTTCTAAAGGTAGGCAGTAAAATTGAATTTAAATTCAAATAAATGAGAAACTGAAACTATTTCAAAAGTAAATGTAAGACACTGGTTCAGTATATATGGTCCCAAATAGAATAAACACGCTTTTCAATGATTAACTCACTTTAAGCTGCAAATAATTTCCTCTGAATTAAGTTGCTATAATAGTTTGAAATGGAAAATGAATGTTACAATTCAAGAATTTTTCTTTCTTTTTTTTTTTTTTAAGAATTCTGCATCAATTTATATTTCTGAGGTAAATACAGCCACCATTCAAAAAAATTTTCTTTCTAGGTCCCCTTTAAGCATCCCTTTAAGGCACTGACCATAAATGGTGTAATTTGCCCTGGACATCATTAAAATGTAAAGTTAATGAGGATTCAGCTGAAAACAGAAGGAATGTAACCTATTTTCAGGCAAAAGTTCTAACACAGCAATCAGAGGAAAAAGCTCTTTGATGTTTCTTTGTCTCTTCTCATTAATTTTTTTTGTCTCAAGAAAGAGACAAGACTATTTAAGCCAAAAGAAATTTTATATATATATATATATATATATATACATGCATACCAAAGTTTAAACACAATAATTATAACAGAACTCCAATGAGGCCATTAGAATTTTTTTGTGTGAGATAAACAAGAGTTAGTCATGTAAGGATGGGGATAACACCATCTACTTGGCAGAATTGTTACAAGGTTTTGAGATATTGTAAGTAAAGTGTGTAGCACAGTAACTGACACATGGAAGGTACTCACTGACATTAATTCTCTCCCCTTTTGTCCCTCTCTGGTCTCCAAAGGCCCAGTACAGTGCTGGCACAAAAGCAGTGCTCAAAGGATAGTGCCATTATTATTATCACACATGATGTATTCCTTTTTCCTGTTATATTAACATGATGAATTCCCTTTTCCTGCTATATTAATCCTAACCTTCTTTTCAAGATTTATGCAAGACTCAGCATCTCTGGTCACTAGGCAGTGGGGCATTATCCAAATAAGCAGTATGGAGTAAACAGTCCCATGTGACACTTTATCATGTGAAGTGCCTGCACAGGTATAAATATTATATCCTCTCTGGTTTTATGGCCTCATTTTACAATTATACTACTAAACAGCAAAATAGCATGCAGAATGTTAAGTGGCATTCTGCTGCTTGGAATTTTATCCCAAGGCTCCATTCAGAATAACAAATGTGAGAGCTATTTCATCTCCGCTCTATTGTGAAGAAAGTCATCACCTTTACTTGAATATATACAAGTATTTGGCTTTCTGTAATCCATTTGTGCTAAGTGAAATACAAAATTTAAGCTTGAATCTTAAACCAAATGTGACAATTACCAAGAAAGTGTCATTTAGGAAGTATTATAGTGATTTCCAGAGAGCTTACCATATACTTTGTATGAATAACTTTTATTATCAATTTCATAATACCAGTATACAAAGCCAAATCAGCAATAAGTGGATCTATTAAAGATGATCCACCCCTATGTAACACTAGAATCCAGAAATTCTCTACACCCAAACAAAAAAAATTGTAAATTCAATAAACTAATCAGTTTTTCTAAACATTAAAAGATCAAAATAATGTTTCCCAAGCAAATTTCATCTTAAAATCATTTCCACATAAATTATCTCATTGTCACTGACTCATTCATTCCATAAAGTGAAAGTGAAAGTGAAGTCGCTCAGTCGTGTCCAACTCTTTGTGACCCATGGACTGTAGCCCACCAAGCTCTTCCATCCATGAGACTATCCAGGCAAGAGTACCGGAGTGGGTTGCCATTTCCTTATTAAATCTTCTTAGTATTGAGTATTGGTCATACAATGATAAAGAGAACAGCAGATAATAACAACTCTCTCAGAGTTTTAGGTCCAGTGGAGAAGCTCAAATAAACAAACAGCCATGTCAAGAGTTAAAAGAGAATACAGTATTATAGAACAAGTTTACTTTGGTGATCTCAAAAAGTTTCCCTGAGGAAGTAATGTCTGAGATGAGAGTGAGGAATGGGAGTTAACCTGGTTAACAAAAAGGGGCAGAGGAGGGGTAAGGAAGGTTTAGGATATTGGTAGCTGAGATGGAAAGAAATGACTAAAAGACATTTGGGTAAATCAATCAAGTATTTATAATGCACTGAGTAGGCTGAGTGGGATGGTAGGTGACCAGGATAAATACAGTAGGTTTGTAGCATTCAGAACTGTATTAAAATTTTTTAAAGTCTTGCTGACTAAAAAGGGAACAGATCTTCATCAGGGTTAGTGGGGAAATCATATGAGTTAGGATTTCAACATTTTCAATTTCAGATGCCTCTGAGGCATCCAAATGTACTAGGAGCTCAGAGGAGGAATTTCCTACCTCATTCATTTATTCAACATGCAATTCCTAAGAAACAATTATGTGTCAGTTCCCAAGCTCAAAGGAGATGAACAAGATGCTGAGCTGCTCTTTGAAAGAAACAAACGTAGTAACAGAGGTGCAGGAGTGCACTGACATTCAAAGGAAGGAGAAACAAAGACTGCCTGGACAATCAGGGAAGACAAGACGAAGTAAATTCTTCAAAGACAAACAGCAATCCCTGAATGGAGAAAGGGAAAAGGCATTTTAGACAAAGGAAAAGCATCTGAAAATGGTAATTAGTTTGCAGTAGCTGCAAGCACAAAGTGTATGAGTAGTAAAAGGAAAAAACAAAAGGACCTGGGGTCCCTGGTGGCTCAGTGGTGAAGAATCCACCTGCCAATGCAGGAGACAGGAGTTCGATCCCTGGCCCAGGAAGATCCCATGTGCCACAGAGCAACTAACCCCATGTGCCACAACTTCTGAGCCTGTGCTCTAGAGCCCAGGAGCCACAACTAATGAGCCCACGTACTGCAGCTACCAAAGCCAAGTGCCTGGAGCCCATGCTCTGCAACGAGAAGCCCATGCACACAACTAGACAACAACCAGAGAGTAGACACCTTTTGCCACAACCAGAGAAAAGCCCACATGCAGCAGAGAAGGCAATGGCACCCCACTCCAGCACTCTTGCTGGAAAATCCCATGGACAGAGGAGCCTGGTAGGCTGCAGTCCATGAGGTCGACTGAAGCGACTTAGCAGCAGGAGCAACAACAAAGACCCAGCACAGGCAAAAATGAAATAAAATTGCTAAAAAACATAAGGACCAAATATGCAGAAATAGAAAAGCTTATAAGAAAATCCTATGAACAAACAATGTGAACAAATTAGACAATTTAGATAAAATGGACAAAGTCCTAGAAAACCACAAACTACCAAAACTGACTCAGGAAGAAGCAGATTATCAAAATAGACCTATAACAAATAAAGACAATAAATTACTAATTTTAAAATGTCCACCAAACAACAAAAGTGCAAATCCACATGATTGCCCTGGTGAATGCTACCATACATTTTAAGAATAATGAATACCAATTCTTCACAAACTCTTTCAAAAAATACAACAGGAAGAAAAACTTTCCAACTCTTTTATGTGCGAAGTATTAATGCCGATAGCAGAACCAAAATATACATCACAAGAAAAGTACAGACATGCAAAAATCATCAAGGCATCAGCAAACCATATCAAGAAACATATAAAAAAAGAATTAAGTTGGGTTGAGCAGCTCCAGCTGCACCTCTGGTGCAGAGCCCGTGGACATAGTGATACAGCAGGACCACTGAATCTGGAAGGTGGGTGGGCAGAGCTAAGCTGCTCATTTAAAAAAAGAAAAAGAATTATATCCAGGGTGAGCAGAATAAGTTAAAGAAATTAAGAAGTACAAGCCTCCAGTTATAAAATAAACAAGAGATGGATATGTAATATATAGCATAAGGTATATAGTTAATAACATTGTAATAACTTTGTTATCTGGACAAATGGTTACTAGACTTATCATGGTAACCCTAAATCAAATCACTATGTAGTGAAACTGAAACCTAATATTGTACATCAGTTACATTTCAGTTAAAAGTAAAAAGGATATACACCGTAACCAACTGAAATTTATTCTAAGGATACAAGGTAGGCCTAATATTCAAAAACTGATATATTAAATATATCAGTTCAGTTGCACAGTCATGTCTGACTCTGTGTGACCCCATGGACTGCAACATATCAGGCTTCCCTGTCCATCACCAATTCCCAGAGCTTGCTCAAACTCATGTCCATTGAGTCGGGGATGTCATCCAACCATCTCATCCTCTAGCGTCCCCTTCTCCTCCTGCCTTCAATCTTTCCCAGAATCAGGGCCTTTTCCAATGAGTCAGTTCTTCACATCAGGTGGCCACAGTATTGGAGTTTCAGCTTCAGCATCAGTCATTCCAATGAATATTCAGGACTGATTTCCTTTAGGATGGACTGGTTGGATCTCCTTGAAGACCAAGGAACTCTCAAGGGTCTTCCCCAACATCACAGTTCAAAAGCATCAATTCTTCACCACTCAGCTTTCTTTATATTGAAAGAAACTCTCACATCCATACATGACCACTGGAAAAACCAAAGCTTTGAGTAATCGGACCTTTGTTGGCAAAGTAACATCTCTGCTTTTTACATTGTCTAGGTTTGTCACAGGTTTTCTTCCAAGGAGCAAGCATCTTTTAATTTCATGGCTGTAGTCACCATCTGCAGTGATCTTGGAACCTAAGAAAATCAAGTCTGTCACTGTTTCCATTGTTTTCCCATCTGTTTGCCATGAAGTGATGGGAACGGATGCCATGATCTTCATTTTGTGAATGTTGAGCTTTAAAGCCAGCTTTTGCACTCTCCTCTTCCAACCTCATCAAGAGGCTCTTTAGTTCATCTCTGCTTTCTGCCAGAAGGGTAGTGTCATCTGCATATCTGAGGTTATTGATATTTCCTTCCGGCAATCTTGATTCCAGCTATGTGTCATCCAGCCTGGCATTTCACATGATATAGTCTACATATAAGTTAAATAAGCAGGGTGACAGTATACAGTCTTGATGTACTTCTTTCCTGATTTGGAACCAGTCTGTTGTTTCATGTCTGATTCTAACTGTTGCTTCTTGCCTTGCATAAGATTTCTCAGGAGGCAGGTTAAGGTGGTCTGGTATTTCATCTCTTGAAGAATGTTCCACACATTGCTGTGATCCACACAGTCAGAAGGTGGTCTGGTATTTCTATCTCTTGAAGAATGTTCCACACATTGCTGTGATCCACACAGTCAGAAGTTTTAGCATAGTCAATGAAGCAGAAGTAAATGTTTTTATGGAACTCTCTTGCTTTTTCGATGATCCAACAGATGTTGGCAATTTGATCTCTGGTTCCTCTGCCTTTTCTAAAACCAGCTTGAACATCTGGGAGTTCTCAGTTCAATTACTGTTGAAGCTAGCTTGGAGACTTTTGAGCATTATTTTGCTAGCATGTGAGATGAGTGTAATTGTGCAGTAGTTTCAACATTCTTTGGCACTGGCCTTTCTTTGGGATTGAAAAGAAAACTGAACTTTTCCAGACCTGTGTCCACTGCTGAGTTTTCCAAATGTGCTGGCATAATGAGTGCAGCACTTTCACAGCATCATCTTTTAGGATTTGAAATAGCTCAGCTGGAATTCCATCACCTCTACTAGCTTTGATCATAGTGATGTTTCCTAAGGCCCACTTGACTTTGCATTCCAGGTTGTCTGGCTCTGGGTGAGTGATCACATCATCGTGGTTTTCTGGATCATTAAGACCTTCTTTGTATAATTCTTCTGTGTATTCTTGCCACCTCTTCTTAATATCTTCTGCCTCTATTAGGTCCATACCATTTCTGTCCTTTATTGTGCACATCTTTGCATGATATATTCCCTTGGTACTTCTAATTTTCTTGAAGAGATCTCTAGCCCTTCCTTTCCTTATCTTTTTTCTCTAGCCATTCTATTGTTTTTCTTTATTTCTTTCCATTGATCACTTACAAAGGCTTTATCTCTCCCTGTTATTCTTTGGAACTCTGCATTCAGATGAGTATATCTTTCCTTTTCTCTTTTGCCTTTCACGTCTCTTCTTTTCTCAGCTATTTTTAGGCCTCCTCAGACAACCATTTTGCCTTTTTGCATTTCTTTTTCTTGGGGATGGTCTTGATCACTGCCTCCTGTATGGTTTACGAATCTCCGACCATAGTTCTTCAGGCACTCTGTCTATCAGATCTAATCCCTTGAATCTATTTGTCACTTCCATTGTATAATCGTAAGGGATTTGATTTAGGTCATATCTGAATGGTCTAGTAGTTTTCCTTGCTGCTGCTGCTGCTAAGTCACTTCAGTTGTGTCCAACTTTGTGCGACCCCAGAGACAGCAGCCCACCAGGCTCCCCCGTCCCTGGGATTCTCCAGGCAAGAACACTGGAGTGGGTTTCTTCTGAATTTGGCTATAAGGACTTCATGGTCTGTGCCCAGTCAACTTCCAGTCTTGTTTTTGCTGACTGTTTAGAACTTCTCCATCTTTGACTGCAAAGAATATAATCAATCTGATTTCAGTATTGACCATCTGGTGATCTCCATGTGTAGAATCATCTCTTTTGTTGTTGGAAGAGGGTGTTTGCTATGAACAGTCATTCTCTTGGCAAAACTCTTTTTTTGTACACCTGCTCTTGTACTCCCTGCTTCATTTTGTACTCCAAGGCCAAACTTGCCTGTTACTCCAAGTATCTTTTGACTTCCTATTTTTGCATTCCAGTCCCCTATGATGAAAAGGACATCTTTTTGGTGTTAGTTCTACAAGGTCTTGTGGGTCTTCATAGAACTGTTCAACTTCAGCTCTTGCCTTGAGAACCCCATGAACAATATGAAAAGTAGTCGAGTAGTGCCTCTGCTTGGAGAAGGAAATGGCAATCCACTCCAGTATTCTTGCCTGGAAAATCCCATGGACGGAGAAGCCTAGTAGGTTAGAGTCCACGGGGTCGCAAAGAGTCGGACACGACTGAGCGACTTCACCTCACCTCACCTCAGTGCCTCTGCTACTTGGTAGTCACGTGACCTTGGGCAGATTATATAATGTCTGCACACCACAGTTTTTCCATCTGTAAAATTGAGACAAAAACAGTATCTCCTAGAGTTTTTGTGAGGATTAAATGAGTTACAAATAAAGTATACATACAGAACAACAGCTGGTTAATATAGTAAGTCTATAGAGGTCACAGCCACCATGATTTTTAGTGTAACTATTACAAGTATAGAAAAAGCATCTAAAATTCCTTTATAAGATGGAAAAGTAGAATTAGAAAAATGCTTGATTAACCCAAAAAGGGGAAGAAAAGAAAACTTTAAAAGCATTCCCAATGAAAGACAGAGATACCCAACTACACTTTAAAAGATCCAGTTCTATGTTGCTTACAAGACATACTTCAAAATAAAACTGAAAAAGTAAAACAATGACAATATATAATTTGATGACTTTTGACATATGCACTAACACATGAAACTATGAAAACTATCAGTCACCCCTGAAAGTTTTCCCCTCCTTCTTTGAAATCGATCCCTCCCTCTCCACACACCACCATACATCTCTAGAAAATCCCTGATGGGCCTTCTGTCATAAACTATAGATTAGTTCTCACTTTCTAGGGTTTTACAGAAATGGAAGCAGAAATGCTTTCTGTCACAAACTATAGATTGGTTTTCACTTTCTAGGATTTTATATAAATGGAATCAGAAAGTATGTACTCTTTTGTAGTCTGGCTTCTTTTGCTCAGCATAATCATTCTGAGATTCATCCAAGTTGCTCAACAACTTGATCCTTTTACTGGGATTCTATTGTATGTATATAATTCAACTCGTTTATCCATTCCCAGCTTCTCCAAACACCAAATGATGTTAAAGTTAAGAAATGACTCCTGGGTAAAGATCAAATCTATGACCCTCTTAAGATACCATTTCTCAAGATGATGCTAAGGGCATAATTTAAAAATTCTCTATAAGACCTCCAAAAGATCCAATGTGGTACAGTAGAGAATCATTCAGTCAAACAATGGGGCTTTTAGGAAATTTAAGAGTATGTTTCCTCAATGGTCTTTTAGAAACCCAAAGCAGAAACAGTTCATCTCATTTGTTGATACAATTCATATGTAGATATGAATATTATGCTTAGGAGTAATTCCAATGGTTTTGCAAGAGAACTAAGGATTTTTAAAGAGAACTGTACTGGGAGAAAACTACCAGCTTGGACTGAAAGGAACAGAGGAAGAAAAAAAAAAGACACTGAATCACCAAACTCTACAGGCCTGAAGCGGGCTGAGGAAACTACTGAGCTGCTGGCATAGGTTCCCTTTTCTTGAAAAAGAAAGACGACTCAAAACCCAAATGCCTAGAAGATGGAACTAAGAACCACAGAGAATCATTTTCAGGCTAGGACTAGACTGAGTCTCCACCAAGAAACTTCCAACATTTGCCCACCTGTATTTCAGGACTGCTATGGAGCACAGCCTCCTGTGTACGCCTACGTACCTCCCACTGCCTCCTTTAAGAATATGAGTGTCTCTGGTAATTGTCTTATGCCTGTCCCACCATTATATGTTGGGGAAGGAATGGAGGAGGAAGGGCAGGTAGGTGATAGGGACAAATAACTTTTCTCTTTAGTTCACAAACTAAGAGGACCTGTGTCTGAGAAGTTGTATTTAAGGAATTATATCTAAGGCACCTCATCCTCATCTAGGCCTGATATATTTCAGGAGATTGAGGGGTATGAGCTGACACTATAATGGGATTAAACTTTTAGGGGGCCTTGGAGAAGACTGAATGTACATATATTTCCAGAGCAATAGGGTACAACATTGCCCCTAATAGTCTGAGTTTCCACAGCACCTTGGGTCTGTCTTTAATATATTTATACCAAATATTTACAGTTGTTGGTTTACAATTCATTTTCCCCACCAGATGTAAACTCCTTAAGAAACAAAGTGTTTATTTATATCCAAAGCACTGAATAGTCCCTTAAACTACTTGTTTCAGTGTATGAATCAGTATATGAAGCAAGCCCAGGATGTCAAGGATCCAGGTCATGCAAATTCATGCTGACAGAGACAAGGCCAAGTTCCCAAGGCACCTGTGAGACAGCCCTCAGCGAAACAGTCAGGAACACTAAGCAGTTAAAAACAAGAATGCTCACTTTACAGATCACAGCTGTATAATGCTGTTGTTGCTGCTCAGTCACTAAGTCGTGCTGGACTCTTTCAATCCCATGGACTACAGAATACCAGGCTTTCCAGTCCTTCATTATCTCCAGGAGTTGGCTCAAACTCACGTCCATTGAATCGGTGATGCTATCTGACCGTCTCATCCTCTGCCATCCCCTTCTCCTTTTGCCTTCAATCTTTCCCAGCATCAGGGTCTTTTCTAAGGAGCCAGTTCTTCGCATCAGGTGGCCCAAGTATTGGAACTTCAGCATCAGTCCTTCCAGTGAATATTCAGGGTTGATTTCCTTTAGGATTGACTGGTTTGATCTCCTTGCTGTCCAAGGGACTCAAGAATCTTCTCCAAAAAATAAAAGAATCTTCTCCAATACCACAGTTCAAAAGCATCAATTCTTTGGTGCTCAGTCTTCTTTCTTTATGGTCCACCGCTCACATCCATACATGACTACTGGGAAAACCATAGCTCTGACTGTACAGACCAATGTTAGCAAAGTGATGTCTCTGCTTTGTAATACGCTGTCTAGGTTTGTCATAGCAATGTATGGAATACAGAAAATTAGAACTGATTCTCAAGAACATCCTGAAAACATCACCCCACATGTATTTTACTAGAGTGACATAGCTCAAAAACATTATCTGATCAGAGTACAACTAAAGAAAAACCTTCCAAAGGTGATTTTTTTTTTCATTTTAAGTTTTACTGTAAATAACAAGTGATAGGTTATCAACAGGGCAGAGTAGAGTTGACTCCTCAACTGTTGCATAAAAGAGAAGGGCGGGGGGAAGGAGGGAGGGAAGGGGGAAGGAAACATTTCACTTAAAACACTTTCATTAAAGGTCCTCGAATGGAAGACAAGCAAATTATGAGCTCCAGCATGTTTACTCTGCTAACACTTGGGTTTTAGGGAACAAATCCTTCCACGAGGGTTTTTAGGAGATTTCTCTTTTTGACACAATAAGGGCTCAGTGATAGAGTAAAGCCATCATTCAGCATCACTCCAGGGCAGCATGTAGAGACATCTTTCTGTCTTGAGATGCCAGCTTCTCAATAAGACTACTGCTTTTTAACTATGCTAGAAAGCTGCCCAGACACAGTAGCACCTCTTTCAGATAATTATTGCAACATACCCAAAAGAGCAACTTCTAAGATATCTTCCTGGAAAAACAAGTAAATATCTTTATCTTTAAAAAGTCACCTCTATTGCCTGAGCATGTAATTTGCAAGAAAAGGGAAACCTTGGGTGAAACAAACATTGGGCAGCAATAACTGAGTCAGACAAAAGTGTTTACAAGTCAGTTTTGAATTTGTTAAAGTACCTTATTTTAAGCGTGATCATTCTTAGTACTTTTCTTCTGGCAAATCAACCCTCCTGGTCTCTTAATCAAATGGCCAGCAGTGAACATTCATTCCAGCTCCCAGCTAACTCTTCTGCCCAGGAACCTGAGACTGTTGCTTGACCCTAATTATACCTTTCCTAAAGAACTACTGAGACCCTTGAGGCTTAATATTTTGCCTCAGATCAAAAAAAAATAAAATTCAAACTGACCCAGAAAGCAATCCAGAACCCAAATAAACTGAGTGATTTAACCAATTTAGGCAAATGATTAACAATCCAAATGAAGTCTCCCTCTCCTCTTCTGTCTTTTGGCCAAACATATCTTTATCAGTTACCTAGATAGTATCAGATACTGCATAGCCTACTGCATACATAGTGGTAATAAATGCAGTGGATGGGAAATAGAAGATAATGAACCAATCTTTGATACACACTAAATCCCTTTTCCACCCTGCTAGGAAAAACAAGGCTAAGTCCCTGGAGATATTCTAGAAGCAAATGTAACTGCAGGTAAAAATCCCACTCTAAAAAAAACACAATTACAGTGTCTGGCTCAGAGTAAATGGGGCCATTTCAAAAGCCTCACAAACTACTGATACTAATGTTATCTTGCTTATTTGGACAAAATAAATTCCAGGGAATGAGAAATTCTCCACCACAAATATTTTTAAATATCTCGTCATTTAGGTAGCTACCTACTAAATAGGGTTATCCATTGGAAAAGAATTTAAGCAACATTGTTCTTGACTGAAAAATGAAAGAAAAGAGCTATAATACAATATGCAGGGTATCAAAAGGAAAATCGTCTAACCAAGTTTGAATGGGGCTGGGGAAAAGGAGGAGGTAAGGGTAGACAGAAGGGATGGTTTAAAAAGATCTGGAAGAGGGGGCACCTGATCTGAGTCTTAACTGTAAGTAAACAAGGCAGAAAGAAGATGGTAAAGAAAAAGGAAGAAGCAGAAGAGATTTAAGTGATACAGCTACAGCAGAAGGTCAACTCTGGGCTGGTGAAGTGGGGAAGAGTGAGTACTAAGTCATGAAGGACTTTGTATGATGCTAAGGATTTGAGTATTACCATATAGATAATGGGAAGGCATTACAGTTTATGCAAGATATGGCAATAATTATATCTACTCATCTTACTGACAGCAGGACAGAAGATGGGCTGGAAAGGGGAAGACTCCAGTTAGGAAACCACGTAAGTGGCAATAATTCAAGAAGAATAAGGAGAGCCAGAACTACAACAAAGGAAAAGTTGGATGATGAAGAAGACAGACAGGAAAGAGACCAAGAAATTAGACTTCCTCTTTCTCTCCCCCTCTTCCTAATCAACAATTCAATCTTAAAGCCAAGGTAAACACCCATACTTGGTAAGAAGGAACCACAGTGGTTCAGAGCAGTGTCTACATAGGGAAAGAGAATCCAAGCAATAATATAAGGAGTGTCCCTGCTGTAAGGGGTAATCCAGTATAGGTGTCAGAACCCAAGGAAAATAACGAGGGCAAACACACAAGGGAGTTGCCCAGCACTAGAAGTCAGAGCCCAGGCAGGGAGAAAAAGGAATCCACAGGGAGCAGCTGGCTGGTATGGATTATCAGAGCCTAAACAGTTTGAGAAGAGTGCCCATGTAAAACGGGCAACTGAGGAGGATCAGTGCATTTAAACGGGGTGAAAGGACTTCTACGCCTAATACAGGGTATCAGATCCTAAGCAGGAGGAGGAAGGCAGCAACTCAGAAGGTGGTGGCAGTCATGTATGGAGTACCAAAACCAAAGTGAATAAGGCACCCACAACAAAGAAACCAGCCTGTCATGAATTATCAAAGCCCAAGCTGGATGAGGTAGGGCAGAGGCAGAGTGGCAAACGGCACCAAACCCTAGCAGGGTAAAGAGGGCATCCATGCTGGGAAGGAGGTAGTGGTAGCCATGATGAGAGACTGCTCATGTACAAGAGAACAATAAAGTAAGTTAGTGTGTTAAGGATAACGGGAAGCCAGGTGCTTGCTGCCAAAAAAAAAGAAGTTAATAATAGGGGAAAGGGAGAAAGCCAGAATGAATCTTGTGGTGTTAGACTGAAATTGGAAGTACCGAAAATACATCAATATACACAGATGGATACAGAAATATACTTAGATGTAAATGTGTGTTCACAAATATATCACATACTCTTCTAGTTCCATCCACCAGGAAGGCCTAGGAGCAGCAAGAGCTCAACAGCAATGAACACACCCAGCACCCTGATTTTTGCTATTTTTTTAACTTTTTGGCTGCACCTCGAGGCATATGCAACCTTAGTTCCCCAACCATGATCAAACCTGTGTTTCCTGCAGTGGAAGCACAGAGTCTTAACCAGTGGACCACCAAGGGAAGTCCCAAATATTGCTTTTTTAATAGCATTCTCCATTCAGTTCAGTTCAGTCCCTGAGTAATGTCCAACTCTTTGTGACCCCATGGACTGCAGCATGCCAATTTTCCCTGTCCGTCACCAACTCCAGGAGTTTACTCAAATTCATGTCCACAGAGTCAGTGAGTCAGTGATTGGAGAAGGCAATGGCACCCCACTCCAGTGTTCTTGCCTGGAGAATCCCAGGGACGGGGGAGCCTGGTGGGCTGCCATCTATGGGGTCGCACAGAGTCGAACACGACTGAAGTGACTTAGCAGCAGCAGCAGCAGAGTCAATGATGCCATCCAACCATCTCATCATCTTCGTCCCCTTCTCCTCCCACCTTTAATCTTGCCCAGCATCAGGTCTTTTCAAATGAGTCAGTTCTTCACATCAGGTGGCCGAAGTTTGGAGCTTCAGCTTCAGCATCAGTCCTTCCAACGAATATACAGGAAGACTGATTTCCTTTAGGATGACTGGTTTGATCTCTTAGCAGTCCAACGGACTCTCAAGAGTCTTCTCCAACACCACAGTACAAATGCATCAATTCTTCAGCATTCATTTTTCTTTATAGTCTAACTCTCACATCCATACATGACTACTGGAAAAACCTTAGCTTGGACTAGATGGACCTTTGTTGGCAAAGTAATGTCTCTGCTTTTTAATATGCTGTCTAGATTTGGCATAGGTTTTCTTCCAAGGAGTAAGTAAATTTCACAGCTGCAGTCACCATCTGCAGTGGCTCTGGAGCCCAAGAAAATAAAGTCTCTCACTGTTTTCATTGTTTACCCATCTATTTATTTGCCATGAAGTGATGGGACCAAATCATGATCTTCCTTTTGTGAATGTTGAGTTTTAAGCCAACTTTTTCACTCTCCTCTTTCACTTTCATCAAGAGGCTCTTTAGTTCTTCTTCACTTTCTGCCACAAGGGTGGTGTCATCTGCATATCTGAGGTTATTGATATTTCTCCCAGCAATCTTGATTCCAGCTTGTGCTTCAGCCAGCCCAGCATTTCGTATGATGTACTCTGCATATAAGTTAAATAAGCAGGGTGACGATATACAGCCTTGACGTACTCCTTTTCCTATTTGGAACCAGTCTGTTGTTCCATGTCCAGTTCTAACTGTTGCTTCTTGACCTGCATACAGATTTCTCAGGAGGCAGGTCAGGTGGTCTCGTATTCCCATCTCTTTCAGAATTTTCCACAGTTTGTTGTGATCCACACAGTCAAAGGCTCTGGCATAGTCAGTAAAGCAGAAATAGATGTTTTTATGGAACTCTCTTGCTTTTTCGATGATCCAACAGATGTTGGCAATTTGATCTCTGGTTCCTCTGTCTTTTCCAAATTCAGCTTCAACAACTGGAAGTTCATAGTTCATGTATTATTGAAGCCTGGCTTGGAGAATTTTGAGCATTACTTTACTAGCGGTGAGACGAATGCAATTGTGCGGTAGTTTGAGCATTCTTTGGCATTGCCTTGCTTTGGAACTGGAATGAAAACTGACCTTTTCCAGTCCTGTGGCCACTGCTGAGTTTTCCAAATTTGCTGGCATACTGAGTGCAGCACTTTCACAGCATCATCGTTTAGGATTTGGAATAGCTCAACTGGAATTCCATCACCTCCACTAGCTTTGTTCATAGTGATGTTTCCTAAGGCCCAGTTGACTTCACATTGCAGGATGTCTGGCTCTAGGTGAGTGACCACACTATTGTGGTTATCTGGGTTAGCATTCTCCACTAAAAGAACCAAAGCTCCTTGGAAATATGGCAGATTTCAGAGCTAAGGAAAAAAATAAAATAAAAGATGAGCATGGAACATGTTGTGCCAGAAAGCAAAGAGGTACTCAAGGAATGGTGAGGATGTGTCAAAAGAGTAAAGTGCCCTCTCAAGCTGGTTCCTACTGATCAAAGTTGGAACAAACTGCATAATGCCATTCATTAAAACAGACTAGGAAATTCAATAATAACCTTGAATAAAAAAGGAAATTCTGAGTCCAAAGTCAAACATACAAATAATCTGAAAGTGTAAAGAGGAAAGGAATATTTATATCATTTCAAAGTACTTTCCCCCAAAACACTTATAAAGATGTAAAGAAAAACTTTTCAATAGAGACACCTGGCAAACACTATCTTAATCAAGTGGTCATCCTTAGCAATGGGACAAGTCAAAATTGTGCACTGTCCGACACGAGAAGAGCAAAGCATCACTTCTATGATTTTCCTGCCAAAGATGCTCATTGTTGTTGTTCAGTCGCTAACTCGTGTCTGACTCTGCAACTCCATGGACTGCATGCCAGGCTTCCCTGTCTTTCACTTAAATGCTTAACTTCAATCTAACCACAAGGAAACATAAGACAAACACTAACTGGGGTCTGCAATCTTCACATGTCGAGATAATACAAGTCAAGACTGAGAACTGTTGTCAACTGAGGAAGACTTAAAGAGACATAAACTAAATACAGCTTGTGATTCTAAATTGAATCCTATTGCTTTAAAGTCATTTTTTGGGAAAACAAACTGTGGAAAATTACTTGAGATGGGAATACCAGACCACCTCACCTGCCTCCTGAGAAACCTGCATGAAGGACAAGAAACAGTTAGAATTGGACATGGAACAACAGACTGGTTCAAAATTGAGAAAGGAGTACATCAAGGCTGTATACTGTCTCCCTGCTTATTTCACTTATATGCAAAGTATATCAAGTGAAATACCAGGCTGAATGACTCACAAGCTGGAATCAAGATTGCTGGGAGAAATATTAATAACCTCAGATATGCAGATGACACCACCCTTATGGCAGAAAGCAAAGACAAACTAAAGAGCCTCTTGAGGAAAGTCAAAGAGGAGAGGGCAAAAACTGGCTTAAAACTCATCATTCACAAAACGAAGATCATGGCATCAAATCCCATCACTTCATGGGAAATAGATGGGGGAACAATAAAAACAGTGACAGACTTTCTTCTCTTGGGCTCCAAAATCACTGCAGATGGTGACTACAGCCATGAGATTAAAAGATGTTTGCTCCTTGGAAGAAAACCTATGACAAACCTTAATAGCATATTAAAAAGCAGAGACATCACTTTGCCAACAAACATCTGTCTAGTCAGAAATATGGTTTTTCCAGTAGTCATGTATGGATGTGAGAGTTGGACCATAAAGAAGGCTGAGTGCCAAAGAATTGATGCCTTTGAACTGTGGTGTTGGAGAAGACTCTTGAGAGTCCCTTGGACTGCCAGGAGATCAAACCGGTCAATCCTAAAAGAAATTAACCCTGAATATTCACTGGAAGGACTGATGCTGAAGTTGAAGCTCCAATATTTAGGCCACCTGATGCAAAGAGCCAACTCACTGGAAAAGATCCTGATGCTGGGAAAGATTGTTGGCAGGAGGAGAAAGGAAGGTCAGAGGATGAGATGGTTGGATGGCATCACCAACTCAATGAACATGAGTTTAAGGAGATGATGAAGGATAGGAAGGCTGGCGTGAGGTAGTCCATAGGATCGCAAAGAGTCAGACATGACTGAGTGACTGAACAACAACTGGGGGAACTGGCAAAACTGGGAATTAGATGGCAGTACTATATCAATGTTAATTTCCTCATTTTCATGAGTATATTGTGGTTATATACAGGAGAATTGCCCTGTTTCCAGAAAATACTGAAATTTTTGAGGGGAAGGTCTGCAACTTATTCTCAAGTGGCTTAGATTAGAGGGAGGCAGAGACTTGCTTGAAATGTAATTACAACTTTTCTATAACTTTGAAATTGTTTAAAACATTTTTAAAGCTTTTTAAAAACATGGGGAAAGATACCGTGGTTTAAGTGAATGTAGGGAGAGTCTTGACTTTCAGGTTTCTGGAAGTATGAGCAAATGAATGAATATTAATGCCATTCAACAAAACCTTAAGAAAGAACTAACAGCTTTAGGATTGGTTCTTCAGTTTTGTTTTGCTAGGTGTGGCCACTACACTCTGGCCAGGAGTAGGGGTAGAAGATTGGGGGAAAGGGATGCTAATTCAATTTGAAGAACCTCTGGGGCACTGAGAAGCAGCCACTGGCAGAGAAGCCAAGTCTGGTACTCAGGAGTCTGGGCCAGAGAGACAGACTGAGAAACTTTTGGTCTCTGCTGCTGTTGCTGCTGCTGCTAAGTCGCTTCAGTCGTATCCGACTCTGTGTGACCCCATAGACAGCAGCCCACCAGGCTCCCCCGTCCCTGGGATTCTCTAGGCAAGAACACTGGAGTGGGTTGCCATTTGGTCTCTAGGTGATATAGCAAAAACCAAGGTATGACTGAGATCACACAGGGAGACTTTATACTCCATCACATTCCAGAAACAATCTGAGATGACTTAGAAAGCATACATATAGTTAAAATGATTTAAAAGTACACATGAAGGACTTCCCTGGTGGATAGGAATCTGCCTGCTAATGCAAGGGACATGTCTTTGATCCCTGGTCCAGAAAGATTCCTCACATCATGGAGTAGTGAAGCCAAGTGCCCCTAATACTGAGCCCACACTCTTGAGCCTGCGAGCTGCAACTAGTGAAGTCCACGTACCTAGCGCTTTACAAGAGAAGCCGCCGTGATGAGGCCCATGTAACACAATAAAAGAGTAGCTCCCACTTACTGCAACTAGAGAAAGCCCAGTGCAGCCAAAATATAAATAAAAAATAAAAAACACACGTGTAAACTGAGGGACTAAAGACAAAGAGAAGATTAAAAGGGGGGGGGATAAAGTCAGGGGAAACAATATTATGCAAAAATGCATAATAAAAAATGCCTATGAAGATACTAGCTTACTAAGAAAGCTGCATATAGCACACAGAGCTAGAAGGCAAACATAGCCCTAAGGTTCCTGAGAGCCACAGATAACATACAGCAAAGAGGAGCCTGTGAATACTGCATGGACGCCCATCTACCATACAGTCTGCGCTTCCTTCGTTAGCACTGACCAATAGTATAAATCTGACGTTTTCCTTTTGAAAGAAAACACGGGTATATCATTTTCTGTTTGCTATCAAAATGAGCTTGTATTTTAACACAATATAAATAATAAAAGTTCTGATGTTTTTAAAATCATTAAAACACAAATCTATCTACAACCATGAATGCTTTCTCTTCACTTATAGAATAAATCAAGAAAATTAACAACAGTAACAAACATTTGCATGGGGTTTACAGTTCGAAAAGCATTTGTATTTACTGTACATTATTTCATTCAGTCCTCATACCATCCACAATGACAATCAAGACTGGCACAGACTTAATTTATCAGGTTAATAAATACGTTCAGAGAGGTCAAATTATGTATCCAAAATTACAAGGCTAATAAGTAGGTGAATTTGGACCATAATTCCAGTTTTCTGACTCCATGGTTTACACGTTCATTCACTCATTCATCCAATTATTTATGGAGCACCTCTCAAAGAACACTGTCCATTTGGTATTGTTGCTATGAAGATCAAATAAAAGAACATGAGGCTGTTTACAAAGTGTGAAGCCTAAAAACTGAAAACATTTTCAAAATATCATCATTAGATCACCCTTTAAAAAATATCAGCCCTTAATACATTTTGGGGAAACTAAATATGATATGGAAATAGAAAACATGCATAAAATTGGGTTGGGATATATTGGAAAATGGATAAGTAGAGGAGAGTGGGTAGGATGAAGCTGCGATAGGTAGTAGATAGATCATGGAAGATCTCATTTGCTCTGCTAATGAGCTTGACTGTAGCTTATGGTGAAAAGAAGACACAGAAAAGTGTAAGAACGGGGTAATGTGGTCTCAGCTGTGCTTTTGAAAAATCCCTCAGATGACAACATTAAATATGGATGTGAAGGAAAACATAAAGGACAGTTAGGAGGCTATACTAATAAGCTAGGAAAAAGAGGGTGCACGCCTGAGCTAATTGAAGGTAGCCGCTTAACTTTAAGCTAATTTTAATCTGCAACATCGTGTTGTCTCTGGTCTCTAAAGACCTAAGGGAAACAGAGAAGCCAATAGGCCCTTAGAAAGAACAAGTGTTGAACAAGCTGCAAGTCATACTATGGACAACTGAAAAAATAAAACAGACTCATCCCTGGGACTTTGTTTCTGCAGTGGAGTTACACAATATAATTACTATTCTTATTAATCTTCAGGGAGCCTACTTTAAAGTCATTAGTTCATTGTTTCTTTTTAATCTGAATGATTCTCAGTAATTAAAGTTTTTATCAGTTACAGAATTCTCTATAGTGAAATAGAAGAGCTGACTTCAGATGCATTATGCTTTAAGCAAAAACTAACACTCATTAACAAGATTACCTGTTGTGATTAAATAAATACAAACTGTTTGCAAAGTTTGCAAATGAGTACAACAGCATAAAAGTAAAGCTTACCACTAAGCACAAACCTTATTTTCTTAACTCTTCAAGCCCATGCAGGAAATAGCAATCTCTCATTTTTCAGTTTCCCATTTCCTCTCTGCATTGCCTAATAAACACCTATGCTTCACTTTCCGCTGCTTTAACTTCCTCAATTGTATCTGCTAATAATCCTAAGCATGTTGAACAAAACAGCAGCCCCTGAAAGAAAGCCTGTGTCCTCTGCTTTACAGTGCTCCACATGGCATAATAGAGTTTCTAACAGTGCATCAGGTCGTAAAAGTTGTCCATATTATGGAATCTCAAGATGGCTATTTTGTGGAAAACATTAATTATATGTACAAAAAGTTCTTAACAAATCTTTAGTAAAGGCTGCAATTAATTTATGGAGCCATGAAAAGTATACAAAGGGTATCAGTGATAATACTAGAAAAGAGAGAGTTTCATCTGGCCTTAAACTGCAAAGTTCATGTCTAATTTGACTGGTAAGAGTCAGACCACAGTCTATTAAACTTGGAAGGGATCTTAAAGGTAGCCCAGTCCAATGCCTATGCCCCCACTTAAAAAAAAGATCCTGACCAGTGCTTACACAGCCTATTCTGACATCTCAATTTATTTAGAAAAATTCTCCTTCAAATATTCAAGTTTCAATTTGGCAGTTAATTTCAGTCTGCAGTTAAAAGGCACTAGCTGTCAGTCAGATCTCTCACCCAGTTCCCTCCTGAAAAGAAAAACTGACAGATCACAGGAGCTTTCTTTTGTAAACCAATTCTGGAACTTTCATGCTTCTTATTTGTTAGGTTAAAGGTTAAATTGCTGACCTGTGCCCTCCTGCTTAGCGGCCTTCCCCTTTTTCTGTAAAGCTTTATTTTGGGGCTGTATTTACATGGATTAGTCCCTTTTCACGCTAAGAAGGAATCTGTTCACAGCCAAAGCCTTAGTTCTGGTTGTACAAAAAGCAGCCACAATTATTCACCACCAGACAATGACCATATTGTGGATTTACAAAAAACCCACCCCAGCCATGGAAAGATCTGTTCTTGCTGCACAAAACAATAGAAGAAAAATCTTATCAAGCATTCAAGAGAAAGCAAACAAAGCAAGCCCACTGTGAACTTGATGAAGATGTCAAGCTCCTTTAAAATATATATATATAAATCAACAAAGAAGGGTTTTCTTGTAAAGTCTTGGGAGGAGACTTTTTCTAGTCTGAGTTTCCCTTTCTGGTTAAACACAGTCAGTAGCAGCAAGACATTGACAGCCAAGACCAGCAAAAAGCTGCCATTTTCTAAACACGCTTATAGACACTCTTTTAAATGCACAATGCAAAGAGGCTTTCCTTTCCAAATATGCCCAGTGCAAATGCCAGGCAAATCATTTTTAAGCTAGTCCCTTACTACACAAGCTCTTTCAGCAAAGGCAAAATTCCTGTCCCAATCTCTAAGGAACAAACATAGGCTACTTCCCCAACCTCTAACTTACCAACTGCTTTGAAAAAAGAAGGGGGTGGGGATAGGGGAGGGGTAGAGAAGGCATTGGATTTAATTAAACCATAGCTCCAATAAGATTTCCTCATCTGACACCCATGAAGTATTATACACACCCTGTTTCTTTGGGATGGGTTTGAATGACAGTCTCAAGTCACAGAAACAAATTTTCACTGGGAACATTTTATGTAAGGTGAGGACTTCACAGCTGCTACAAAAGCTAACTCCAGTCTAGGACACAGCTGTCTAACAAGACATGAGAGCAAATTCAAAAAATTTCTCTCATCAACATGTCTTTCAGATAATTTCTATTTTCTTTAGGCTAAAATGACCTAAATCCACCACCAGCAGAACGCCATTCAAGTAAAATAAGAAAGTGAAATAAACACTTATAATAGAAATGAGCATTAAATGTACACCTAAGAATCCCTAAAATATAACTAATTTATTTTAAAGAAATGGTACTTTAATTCATCACAGAGCAAAATACTAAAATAACATTTTATTGTTAACAATTTCCATCTGTAACAGTTTATCTTCGACACAGCCCTTCTCAGTCCTCTGTCTGCCTCTCCATTGCCCTGAGCCCTTCCTGTCACAAGAAAAAAAGGCAATACCAAAAATGTTCAGTCACAGCTGTGTCCATTGAGTCAGTGATCCATCCAACAGAGGATGAGATGGTTGGATGGCATCACCGACTTAACACGAGTTTGAGCAAACTCCAAGAGAGGTAAAGGACAGGGAAGCCTGGCATGCTGCAGTCCAGAGGGTTGCAAAGAGTCAGACACGGCAGAGCAACTGAACAATTTAGCCACAATTTATAACCTGAGAGTAATATAATTTGTCTTCTTTAAAAAGGGCCTAATTTATTAATATATGTATAACAACAGGGAACTGGTTAATCAAACTCTAAGGGTCTGACAGAACCTTCAAAAATCAAAATGTTTAAGATAACCAACTTTTTGGGGGGTCTACTTCACAGGGCATGTGGGATCTTGGTTCTCCCCAACCAGGGATCAAACCCATACCCTACTACAGTGGAAGCATGGAGTCTTAACCACTGGACTGCCAGGAAGTCCCTATGATAATCATCTTAAGGTCTTACTTTTTTCATTAAAAATGTACACCAAAAAAGAATAATAGTAATTTTAAAAATTAAAAATGCATACCTACAAGGTTATCAAATGCGAGTATTCAAAACTTCAAAGTGGGATTGCAATGGAGGCGATTTTATTCTAAACTTCCTGTAAAATTTTGTCTTTTTGATAGTACTTTTAGTGTGATCACCAGTGCTGTGAAAATGAGACAATTTTGGCCAATGGTCCTACTTAGATGACTATGACAACCACATAAAGTACTTCCGTGCAAAGCCAAAGCACAAGAGTCTTAGACGTTTGCTTACTTTGAATTAGGAAATTTATGATCCCCAAGAAAATAAGGATGGCACTACAAGGACCAGAACACAAAGTAGGAAGTACTTAAACTCTTCACCAACTTCTAGGAGGAACAAGATTAAGGCACAAACTACACTCAGAGTCAATTCAAATGTAAATGTTCCGCTTCCTCTCTAACAATGATAAACTCCCTCAGAGTTAATAGTTTCTCCCTAAGAGATTCATCTCTCTTTTCAATTTAGAGGTATGTTTTGGAGAAAAGGAAGAAACACATGGTGGGGCTTAGAGCAAAACCTTTTAAATTCTTTGTCATAAAAGCTGTAGAGTAAACTACATTTCCTTTACTAATCCTTCGAAACTTGTTAAACTTGAGTGCGCTGACAACTTTGCCACTGCAATCACATTTTGGTTTCTAACAAGCTAAAAAAAAAAAAATACTGTGGTGTACTAAATTGTATTACCATCTTCCCTGAACTCCAAGTGAGAATTTATGCTCCCTTCACAAACTGTTGAAAGAGACACTCTCTAGGGAGAAATAACTTTTGGCACATTGCATAGCAAAGCTAAAGTTACAAAAGCAGGCTAAAATATCTCTTTCACCACACATATATTTTCATTCTCTTTCACTCCCTCTCTCTCTTCCTCCCGACTCCCTTGTCTCTCACACTCACTAACATGTAAACACAAAAACATGCTATGCCCTCCATAGGCAAAGGCACTGTTTTGAAAAACTCTTAGTTTAAGTTTATATCTGAAAAACTTTTAAATTATGCACAGAAGTTTTTTCTTTTTAAATCAAGTACGTACATCTTTTTGTTACGCAGCTTTTCCATGTCTTAGGAAATAATAAAACTCCACATTGCTTATCAAAATAAATCTCAAAAATACAGAAAATCATTATCAAGCATTTCAAAGACTCCACAGTCCTTCAAACTATGAAAAGTAATATAGGTGTTTTTTCATGTCAGGAGGCTGAAAGAGCAGAGAACAATGACTGGACAGAAGGACTAAAGAAAACAAATGAGGCGCTGTTATTTTATAGTTAGTATTTTATTTACTCTTCACAGCAACTCTAAAAGATAAACATTAACAAACATATTTGCAAGTGAAAAGAACAAATAAAAAAAAACTTCCCCAAGTAACTTCCTCAAGATTATTAGCTGTGGAGCCATAACTCAGACCCAGCTCCATAGCTCCTTCCACTACACCCACTGCTCCAGCTAGAAGACAGAGTGGGCAGCTTTTACTGAGACAAATTCTCATGATGCCGGACCACCAGGCAGTTTCCCAGGGGCAGCAGAAAAAGCCTAAAATGCAAAAAGTATGGGCTCTCGCCGAGGCTTGAAGTAAATGCTTCATTGTACTCTGGGAAGTCTGATGACACATACTAAATGAAGAGGAAAAGGCATTCCTCACCCAGTGAGACAAGTGTAAGTGCGCCTTCCTTTAAATTTCTCATCCTGAGCACCTCTGTTCGTAGAAAAGGCAGAATAACATCTTCCAGAAAAACCACTAGAGAGAAAACTGCAATATAACTCTTGCTTCTAATATAAATCCCCTCCCTCTAGTTTGAACTAAGGATTTCCATTACAAAACAGAATACAGCGAATTGAGCAGCCATTCAACCTACTGGAAATGAGATATTTATCAACAATAAAAGTGCAGAGACTAATCAAAATATCAAGGTTCACTAGAAACAGCTGCAATTGTGTCATTTCATTCATTTGCCCAACAAATAGGTACTGAGTGCTTACCATGTCCCACTCACTGTTTCAGGTGCTGGGCACATATCAGTGAAGTGAATAAACAAAGATCTCTGCCCTTTCAGAACTGACAGTGTGGTAGCACAGGGTCCCTCAAGCTAATCAGAGTCTGCCTAAGAGTCATATTTTTTTTAACTAGTAAAAGGAAATAAACTATTCCTCCATGGGTCCGCAAATGCTTTGCCTTCTGTCTGAAATGCCTCCTGGGACCCTTCCTCAGCACCTATCACATAGCAAACTTTAATAAAAATTGCTGAATGGGTAAATTATGATACAAAAAGATCTTTCTAAACAAAATGGAGAAAATAGTCGTGAACAGCCCTAAATCTCAACTTATATTGGGTCTAGGCCCAAACTTTAATCCTATAGCAGTCCCAGAGCAACCCAAATAAAACCTGAGTAAATTCAATCTCCATTCAGCAAACCCAAGAAAAATTAGGTCAGCTTGTTCCAGGGTCCAACCTCCAGGATTAAGAACTTTTTCAAAACCTAATCCGGACTTGCTAAGGTTGCTGGACATAAGAAAGGACCTAGTCAAGCCTTCCAAATGCCCTGGGCCTAGAAGTGCCTTAGATCTGGGAAGAGGTGACATTTCCTCAGTTCACACCCCGAATGACCCTCAACTTCTAGTCTGAAGCTCAAAACAAATGAATCCAACTTACAAAACACAGTTCAGATTGAGAGGTGCTCTGTGCTGTATCCTGTGCTCAATTCTTTAATATTTTATCATTTAACCTTTGCAATAACACTATCAAGTACTATCATTATCATCCCCATTTTACAATTTAGAAAAGAAACTAAGACAAGGACAGAGACTAAGTAATTTGCCCAAAATCACACAGGGAATTAAGTCACAAGTGGAGTTGGAATTTGAACCCAGATGATCTAATCCTAGAAACCATGCTCTTAACCAGATTTTTGCTAATAATATTTTTGAAGTTTTACAGGGAAGAGAGAGAAGAACTTCTATTGACCAAAAAATTTATCAGGAAGAGGAATAAATAAATGTTATGCTAGGTTGATTTTCTATTTCATTGAGAGCCATGATGAAAATATTTTTCATTTCAGTCTTTGTAGAAACTCTTCCCCAAATAATTCTGTCAATTTTCTGTTCATAGTAAGTATAACCTAACAAACCTGATGGCACTCTTTTCCTGCTATGTTCTACAAGTCAGTTTCAACATTCTGAGTATCAGTGATGATTACCACTGAGGACAAAAAACTGAACTAAATATACACTAACTATTGACCATATTCCAGAAATGAGCTCTTTTAATAAATCTCTGATACCAACTTACTTTCTTGGCATGTGGCTCTTCTCACAACTAGACAGACCAAAGAACAAAAAACTCTGGTAGTTGAAGACAACTGTGACATAAGTGGAGAAAAAAAATATATAGGTTACTCATTGGAAATTATTCATGTGTCCAAAGTGTGCTTTTCTGGAAAGAATTCAGAATTAATCCTACATTTTCTGAAAGAGAAAATTGGTCATCCAGACAGTTTCCTTTTCATTGAGTTCAATATCTTGAGTATTGTTCTAGTATTTGAACCCTTTCAAAAAGGAATTTAATTATATCAGAAGGGAGATTTAACCTCTTAAAATCACAATTGCAGGAAGTTTCATTGTTTGGAGTTTACTGTGGTTTGAAGTTTGGGTTTTGTTTCTGTTTTAAGGATGATGTTGAATTAAGTCATCACAAGAAAGCCTAATTTGTACTTGTTTCTGTGTCATGCATTTTAATACATAATGTCAACCAGAAATTGGCACTTGCCATCTACCTCTACAAGGATTAAATCACGTGCTGCCACAGCTGCTGACCTCCAACAGCCCGCTGAAGGAGTTTAGGGTGGAAAGCAGGAATGAGGCACTCTGTGCTCCAGGAAAACTGGCGGGATACGTCTTCAGATAGTCAGATGTTCTCAGGAGCTGACTTTATGAGCCCAATTCTTGTATCTCCTCATACCTAGAAAAATACTAAAATATTTCATGGCGACAATGGTTTCTCGTGACTTGCAGAAGCTTCATGAGACCAGTAGAAACTTTAGAAAAAATAAATATGTTTGATTGTATGTACTCCCCCTTTACCAAAATCACATATATACTTCCTCCCCCTTACCTCTTTGCAACAGATTCTCAAAGCTATCTGAGGTGCTGCCTCCCAAGCTGCAGTCCTCATACTGACCCAAATAAAATTTAACTCACAACTCTCACATTGTGTTTTTTTTTTAAGTGGACAATACTGTCTGTAATTCACCAACAAATAGATATAAAGTTCCTTTAAACAAAAGGCAAACTAGAATCAGTTTTAAATAACTTTCCCATGGTCAAACAATTAGTTGGTGGCACAATAAATCTGACTTCAAAGACTACAGTCTCTCCACTACATTGCTTTTTATTACAAATTATTCATGAAGATATGAGTTGGCCCAAAAGTTTGCTCAGGTTTTTCTACATCTTACAGAAAAGCCTGAACGAACTTTTGGGCCAACCCAATAGACATTGTTATAACCTAGACAGTAATTATCTGCATCTATTTTCTTTTCAAATAAGGCTTTGTGATGACATAAAATTCTAATGCCTAAGAAACATTAAAGGTTTAAAAAAAAAGTCTTAAATCAAGCAATTTCTTAAAGTTTCCTGCTGGGCAAAGCAAGCTCATAGTGATCGCTTTACTGAAGTTTATTTTTCTAATAAAAGCCTTTAGGGAGATTGCATGTTATCAATATAACATAAAGAAGGAAATGCAAAATGTGTTGTGAAATAACACCAAAATAAGTTCAAATAATTTCCTAAAGGTAAATTAAAAGTTTCCTAAGCAATTAAAACATGAGGTCCAGTTCCTGTCTTACAGAGCTCATATTCCACTTTCTAGAGTTTAGCATAGCGCTGAACCTAAAGTAAGAGCTCAAAGAATAAGTGATTAAAACTAACCAAAAATTAAATGTATACGAACTCAGTCATGTAGATTCTTGGGGAAATAAGACTTATATGACAGTTTTTGAGAAAGCTGAAGATATACATTTTTCAGCACCAAAACTTCATCATTTTGGTTGTAATTCTAAACTATATCTCACTGCTTTTTTGAAAAGTATATTTTAATAAAACATTTTTCTGATGATTGCAGTGAATATTTATTTTGGCTGCCTAGCATCCATCCATTCCCCCTTCCTCTGGTAATAGCACCAGATTTTCCTCTAGGGAACAACCCTGCCCCATTCTCAGCTACAGAACCAAACGGCACTCAATAGGCCTCCCACATACACACTCCTTCAGTCCTCAATCAGCATCTCAAAGTCACCCACTCAAAACCATCATGATCAATTCACAGAGCAGTCACCCAAACGAGGCCTATTACAATGGTCCTTGGGTTAATGGCTCAAAATAATATAAGATACTCTTTTCCCACTTGGGTGACTAAATTGGTAGATAAAAATTTTGGATTTGCTAGTGGCCATCTTTGCCATCATATGGGGACCACTTGCCAAGAAATGAACACAGAAGACAGAAAACCAAGAGCTAAAGATATGACAGATCTATGAAACGATATGCAGAACACCGAGATCCAGCAAAATCCAAAGCAGCCAGTTTTACCACTTCAACTTCTCAGTACTGAGAACCAATAAATTCCCTATTTTGCTCAAGCCAGATTTCATTGGGCTTCTGCCATTCTTGGCAAAAAGAATCTAATGCAATGATTTGAGTCATCAACATAATCAACTGTGCTGATCAATATAATACAGAAAAATCTTCAGGGCAAACCAAAGCACATAGGGTATAAGCTAAGAGCTTTCCCATGAATAAAATATTTAAATTTGAATGCATGGATTCTGAGAAATCTACTTTGGCTAGTTTGCTGTCCTTCCCATTTTTCAGCTGCAGTAGACTGATAACAATTGTTGGACAGCAGAGTTCTACACAGATAGGAAATCTTGTGTTAAATAAAAATAACATATTTTTTAATTTAAAAATAATTTAAACCAACAGCATAATAAAATATTAATTAAATTATTAATAAAATATACTATGGAATAAATCTAACCAAAATAAATACAAGAACTACATGAGGAGAACTACAAAACTCTAATGAACAAAATCAAAGAATTAAATAAATGAAGATATATTCCATGTTCACAAATCAGAAGTCTCAATATTGTCAAGATGTCAGTTCTTCCTAACTTGATTTAAAGACTCAATACAATAACACACAAAATACCAGCAAGTTACTTTGTGCATCAAATCAACAAACTGATTCTAACTTTTACACAGAGGCAAAAGGCCCAGAATAGCCAACACAATATGAAGGAAAAAAACCAAAATCTGAAGACTGACATTAATTGACTTCAAGACCAATCATAAGTTATAGAAACCAACACAGGATGACATCGGTGAAAGAACAAATGGATCAATGACTCAACAGATGGCCCAGAAACAGACCCACAAAAATTAGTCAACTGATCTGTGCTAAAGCAGCAAAGGCAATACAATGGAGCAAAAATGGTCTCTTTCAACCAATAGAGCTAGAACAACTGGACATCCACAGGCAAAATACTGAATCTAGACACATACTGAATCTTTCCTTCATGCCTCACAAAAATTAACTCAAAACAGATCATGACCTAAATGTAAAACACAAAAGTATAGCTCATGATCTGGGGCATTGTGATGACCACAAACAGGACCTATGAAAGAAATGACTGATAAGCCAAACTTCATCAAAATTAAAACTTATGCTCTGTCGAAGACAGTATCAGGAAAATAAGAAAAACAAGCTATAGACTGGAAGAAAATGTTTACAAAAGACACATTCAATAAAGGACTGTAATCCAAAATATACAATGAATTCTTAAAGCTCAAACGTAAGAAAACAAACAACCCAATTTAACAAATGGGTAGATCTTAACAGAAACCTCACCAAAGAAGATACACAGATGGCAAATAAACATAAGAAAAGATGCTCCACATAATATGTAATCAGGGAGATGCAAATTAAAACAATGATATACCACACACTGCTGTACACCTTTAGAATGGCCAAAATTCAGAACACCACCACCACCAAATGCTGGTGAGGATATGAAGCAGCAGGAACTCTCATTCGTTGGTGGTGGGAGTGCAAAGTGGTACAGCTACCTTGGAAGACAGCTTGGTGATTTCTTACAAAACTAAACAGACTCTTGCCATAAAATCCAGCAATCAGGCTCCTTGATATTCACCCAAAGGAGCTGCAAACTTATCTCCACATGAACACCAACATGTGAATGTTTATTAGAAATTTTATTCATAACTGTCAATACCTGGAAACAACCAAGTTGTCCTTTAGTAAGTCAATGGATACATAAACCATGACACATCCAGGCCATGGAATATTATTCAGCACTAAAAAGAAATGAGGCATCAAGCAATGGAAAAACATTAAACGATATGGCTAAGTGAAAGAAACTCATCTGAAAAGGCTACATACAAATATGATTCCAACTATCAACATATGACAATCTGGAAAAGGCAAAACTGGAAAGAGTAAAAAGATCAGTGGTGGAGATCAGTGAGTGGACAACAGGGAGGGCTAAACAGGTAGAACATGAAATTTTTAGAGCAGTGAAAATACTCTGTATACTATAATGATGGATATATGTCATTATACATTTATCCAAATTCACAGAATATACAACAACACCAAGAGTGAACCATGACATAAACAATGGACTTTGGGTGATTATGACAAGTTAACGTAGGTTCATCAATTTAACAAACATACCACATTCATGGGAGATGTTGATAATAGGAGAGGTTGTGCAGGTGTGAGGTAGGCATATCCAGGAAATTTCTGTATTATTCCCTCAATTTTGCTGTGAACCTAAATCTTCTCTTTAAAAAAATTAAACCTTTCAAAACAATAACAACAGCTATTATTTGAGAACTTTCCATATCCCAAGCACTAAGCATTTTACTTTAATCCTTTCAACTGAATGAAGTAGGTACTATTAGGGCCTCCATTTTATAGCTGAGAAAATGAGACTCTGAGATTGGTATTTTGTGACAATAAAAATAAACAAACTCGTGGCTCATATGGATTTTATTGTTTAGTAGATCAATGAATTCCTAGTCCAGCTAGAAGGCCATAGGCCTAATACAATGAGCCACAGATACAGCAAGAAGAAACACACTGCTGTGAATAAATCAAAAATTGTGAGACTTTCCTATTTCGTAATTTATACCCATATGGCCCTTAAATCACACACTTTAGAAACAGGAAGAAATCTGGAATCAGTTCCAAATAACCAAACATTAAGAAAATACATTGCTCACTTTCTGTTACTTTGTAAGAACAGCGATTCAAAGTCATTCTACATACCAATTTAGAGCATCAACACTGTGTAATAAAAAAACATAGCTTTAAGCAAAGATATACAATTAAGGTAAATTTTTAAATGTGATTTCAATGAAAAAAAAGCAGTTTGAAAAAGGCATAGAGGAGGGCTTCAGAGAAATTACATGTTCTATTTCTTGAGTGTTAGGTACATGAATTTACCTTTATTCTTTAAACTATACATATACATACATATAAGTTGTGTCAGTTTTTATAAACTTGTTTAAAGAATACAATCACACTAGAGTTCAAATCGCAACTCAGAACTTTGAACAAGTCATTTCCTATCTATAAGCTTTAATCATTTAATACTTATTGAAGGTCTACTATATGCCAAGCACTACTCTAGATGTTAGAATAAACAAGTTCAAGAAACAATTTCGACTTTCATGGAACCCTCTTTTCTTATCTATGCAATTGAGATGACACTATTTCATTAGGTGATGAGCAAAAGCTTAACTGCACTGAGCTCTCACTAGGCTCACCTCTAGTTTAAAGAAACAATCACTGTAACAATCCTAAAATACAAAACACACTGTAATTCTCAAAACTACCCCTGACTTTTTAAAGTCAGCTTGAAGAGTACAGTGAGGTAAGGTTCCATGCCTCTATCCCAAACAAGATGTTTTCTAACTGGAGTATCAGGTACTTAGAGTTAAGAGAAATTACAAAGACTAAGTAATCCATGTCTTTTGAGTGAGTGGTAATTTGTCCCTATTACACTGCTACAAATCAGGATCCATATCTTAACACTCTATATAGTGTATTTAATTTTACTGGAAAATTCAGAAGAAGCAAAATAAAAGCTAAAGTAATCAAGTAATAAAAGTAACAAAATTTTTTTTAATTTAAAAATAAAGTAATAAAACAAAATAAAAGCTAAAGTGAAGGCAGGAGGAGATGGGGATAACAGAGGATGAGATGGTTGGATGACATCACCAACTCGATGGACATGAGTTTGAGCCAGTTCCAGGAGTTGGTGATGGACAAGGAGGCCTGGTATGTGGCAGTTCAGGGGGTCGCAAAGAGTTGAACATGACTGAGAGACTGAACTCAACTGAATCATGCTGAATTAAAGACAAAAAACATCAGAAAAAAACAAAAACTCTAAGTCAAAGAGATACATGCATCCCAATGTTCATAGCAGCACTATTTACAATAGCCAAGATATGAAAACGACCCAAGTTCCCATGAACAGACAATTGGTTTAAGATGCAGTGTATATACACAGTAGACTACTACTCAGCTATAAAAAAAGAACGAAATACTGCCATTTGCGACAACATGGAGAGACTTAGAGAATATCACAGTAAGTGAAGTAACTCAAAAGAAGTAACTCAATATCACTTATACATGGAATCTAAAAACAAAGGAATCTATATATAAAACAAAAACAGACTTGGATATAGAAAACAAACTTAGGTTAACAAAGGGGGAAAGGGGAAGGATAAATCAGGAATATGCAATTAACAGATACAAGCTACTATATGTAAAACAGATAAACAATAAAGATTTACTATATGGCACAAGGACCTATTTTCAATACCTTGTAATAATCTATAATGGAAAATAATCTGAAAACACACACACATATATACACACATACATACAACTGAATCACTTTGCTATACCCTTGAAAATAACAATATTATAAATAAACTAAATTTCAATTTTAAAAAAAGAAATTTGCATCTTTCATGAATGAAAACTGTCTTTCCCCTTATTTTCTCTATAAGCCTGATTTTTCTTCCCCTATATATCTGATTTCCTTACTGCATGTGCAGGTCATATTAGACAGCTATTCTGGGGAAGATGTCACAGGAACGAAGTTAAAAGTCCTGATTCTACCACTTGTGGCTGAACAACTTGGACAAATACATTAAACTCTTTGAGCCTCAGTTTCCTCAAAAGTAAGACTCATCTTAGAGGGTTATTCAAGGTTTAAAAAGGAATACTACAAATGACTGGGACATAATAAGGACTCAATGAATGCTAGCTATTTTATCACCATCCTTTAAAAGTTTGCTGTGATTTATTATCCTATTATTATTGAAAACAAGAAGATGATAAATTTTGTTAATACCTCTAAGAACATTTTAATCTGAGGGAAAACTCTCAAAAAACACTTTTTTCCTCCTCTTCATCTTTTAAAGGGACAGCATAAATTGTGTATTTTTCAAGCCAATTTTTAAAAAATAGCTAATGATGATCATACACTGATCACAGGCGAAGACCCCAGAATCAGAGTCCTATGAATGAAGCTCAAGAACAAATCTGGTTCGCAGTTATTTTAAGTGGGCCAACACTCAGTTTTCTTCATGAAACTGCTAATACAGAAATATGAACAGATACTCAGAGATTTGAAAGCCAGATGTTTTGTTTTGTTTTTTAAGGTTACTGCTCAACTCCAAGGTAGCTGAAAAACTCAGTCAACCAAAGCATCCGTCTTAAGCCTTCTTTTCACAGAGTTCTCACAATAGTTTCTCAACCTATCTACTTCTTTCTAAAAAGTGCATTAAAAACACTGGGAGGAGAGCAGACAGAGGGAGGCTGGTCTGGGAACAGCCTTGAGAATCTCATGCTGCCACTCCCAGTGTGAAGCAACTGCCCGAGAAGAGTGCTTACAGCACGTTCAGAGATGCCAGCTGTAAAAAGACACTTGTGTTTGAAATGCATTCCAGAGTGTCAGCACGGTCAGTGCCATCTGATCAAGGGACTGGGCAGGCTCATCTCTCTTGCAAGAGCACCCTTTTTCAAGACCTTCAGTCAGATAGACTAAACTCAGCTCTAGGAACTTTGACAACTGGAGGTGACTATATTCCTATTCTGGGATCCCTATGTAAGGTGGGTTCTTGAACAAATAGACAAACTGGAGAACACAAAATGAAGCTGGCAGAAAAAGGCACTAAAAATTTAAGAACAAAGTAGATCAAAGATCCACTCAAAATGATCTAACTTCTTTTTTCTAAACATTAAAACCACATACCTAAATAAGAAGATTACACACAAAAGATATTCACTGGCATTATTTACAACAGGAGAATCCTGGAACCAGTCTAAAGATGTAATCATCAGTAAATACAGCACATAGATATGATGTCATAATTTATAGCAACTAAATTGATTTTTACAAAGCTATATTAATAATTTTAGGAAAAGTTTAATGATTCAAGGGAGAACAAGGAAACCACATACATGTAACATAAGTTTGAGGGGGAGTTTATATATTTAACACACACACAAGGCTATAAGAAAATAAATCAAAATATTAGTTATTACTGAGTCATAATTTTTCTCTTTATAATTTTTCAAAATTTTACACATGGTCAAAAACTAGTTCAAAAACTAGTACAAAAACCAGCTACTAAAGTTTTAAAGATAAATAGAAAAAATATACACTATGATAATCTGCTAATACATACTCAAATAAGTGGAAAATTTTGTGTATTTTTTACAATGAGAACAAATATATCACAGTATAAGAAAAATCGTAAGAATGAAACTCACAGAAATTAACAGAACAAAACCTATACTGACTCCTCCAATTAAAGACCCATAAAGTAGTTTCAATGCTCTGTAACCCACCTTCTCACAGCAGGGAATTAATCCCTCTGGGGGATGCAAACAAACTTCAAAGAGAAGATTATGCCCAGACACTAGTACTGTATAGCTAAGGTTTATACCTAAGTTTATTCAGGTATTTTGGCAGAGATCAGAGATGCAAATCCAAGAAACAAAGACTAATTTTAAGACAGATTCTTTACAGTCATCTAAATGGCAAAAGTAATCCATTAAATAGCATCTGAAAAAGGCAAATATAAGTTGTATTAGAAAAAAGAAAGGCTGTAGAAGTAGACAAAAGTTATCTAAAATCAAATATTTGACAGCTTATTCACTGGTATTAGCAACTGGGAAATCTTATGAATTCCCAAAGTAAGCGGTACCGTGAGTTCAGCATGTATACCCAAATTTTATTTGCACAAACTTTGGGAGAAGGTACCACTCAGTGTTAGGTCTGGATACAATATCTAAGTAGAATGGACAAATTACATGTCTCTTCCATGGTGTTATGGAATGCTCTTCAGAGCACAGAACACATGACAGTTAACAATACCTTCACGAGTTCATACATGAAAAATAATCAATGGGGAAAAGAACTGTCTTTAACATCTAGTAATATTTTTTACACTCGATGGACGTGAGTTTTGAGTGAACTCCTGGAGAGGGTGATGGACAGGGAGGCCTGGCGTGCTGCAATTCATGGGGTCGCAAAGAGTCGGACACGACTGAGCGACTGAACTGAATATTTCTTAGTGGTCTTTCTCACATTTGTCATTCTTTTATTGTGAGGTAATTTTTAGGTGTTACTTAGAAGTACCTGACCATTTTATAAAAACATGTTTTATGTAGAAAAACAGCATATTTTAGTAATTTGGGTTTATTTAGTTTCCCAATTTTTAAAAATTATGGATAAGGAATCAAATTTAGTTTAGCTTTTCTGGATATTAATCATCTAATAGAAAATTAAAATACTTGACATATTAAAGAATGTGAAAGACAAAACTGTAAGTTTCTTGGAAGAAAATATAGGACAATAGCTTCATATCTGTAGAGTAAGAAAATATCAATAAACTGTAAGGCAATGGCACCCCACTCCAGTACTCCTGCCTGGAAAATCCCATGGATGGAGGAGCCTGGTAGGCTGCAGTCCATGGGGTCGCGAAGAGTCGGACAGGACTGAGCGACTTCACTTTCACTTTTCACTTGCTTGCATTGGAGAAGGAAATGGCAACCCACTCCAGTGTTCTTGCCTGGAGAATCTCAGGGACGAGGGAGCCTGATGGGCTGCCATCTGTGGGGTCGCACGGAGTTGGACACGACTGAAGTGACTTAGCAGCAGCATGAAAATCAAGAAGTTTTGATCAAAGATACCAGACAGTGAAAGACAAACTATAGAGTAGGAGACAATATCTACAACCCACTTGATCAGATAACATACATAATGTACAATTTCTTATAAAACAACACAGAAAAGATAGAAAAAATTTAAAAATGATTAAGCCTTGAACAGGCACTTTAAAAACGAAGATATTTCGAGAGGTCAAAAGTATATGAAAAGGTGCTCATAGCATATTAAAAGGTGCTCAATCTCATTAGTCACCAGAAAAGTATACAAATAACAATGAGGAGATACTACTATACAACTATCAGGTTGGAAAATAACACCAAATCTAATTGTATTAAGGACTGTAAAGATGTTGAACAACAAAGACCAAACACCGCTGGAAGTAGTGTAGATGAGCAAGATCAACTTTGAAAAACAGGTTAGCGTGATCCAATAATCAAGTATGTTATATATCCTACATATATGTTTACATGCACCAGGATTTAGGTATTGATATAAAGCCTTGTAATTGCTATCACATTGCTTGTAATAGCCAAAAATTGCAAACAACTTCGAGTTCTTTCAACAGTAGAATAAACTGTGATATAATCTTAAAGTGTATGAACTGCAATGAAAATAAATGACTACAGTACACACAGCAACACAGAGAACCCTTACAGACTTGAGTAAAAAAGCAGCAAAACTACACACAGAATAATTCCATAAAATTCAGAAACAGGCATTATTACTAAGTTAAATTTTTCAAGGAGGTAAACTTATATGGTAAAACTACAAAGAAAAACAAAGAAATGAGTATCATAAAAGTCAGGATAGGAGTTACCTCTGGAAAAAGGGAGGCAGGGACTTCTGGGGCGCTGGCCAGCCCCACCTCTAACATTTACAGGGCCCAGGCCTAGGCCTAGGCAAGAGTACAAACTGAGGTCCACAAACCATATGCCTAAACATTTCAAAGATGTGCAATAAGCTAACAAACTATTAAATAAAATATGTTCCATTCTCCTATCGCAAGTACTTGGAAGGCCAGATTCACACTGAGAATTCTTGAATTCCTGAGAGTTCTATGTGGGAACATGGTTCACAGAAAACTGACCATCGGCCACCTCTCCCTTTTCCATCCCACAGTGCCAGGAACCTCACACACAGGGATGCAATCACCTCCACTCCCAAGTCCAAGCTCCATGCCATCCCCTACTCCCCACAAACAGATACCCTGAGGCCACCCTTTGGGTCTAGGGGTGTGTATATCAGCAGCCAGTCGACCCTCAGAAGGACAGACCCCAGGGAAGACTCAGACTCTGGAAGTTAAGACTCTGGGGCCACTGGGTCAAGAAATTCTTAGATGTGAGGTATTCACAGTTTGTCTAGGATGGAAGGATTCACGATCTAAGCAAGCATGTCCCACAGACCCTATGGACTCCTTACTTGAAAATGGCACTTCAGAAGAGGGCCAAAGCATAGGGCAAGGGCAGGAGTTCTCTTGCCAGGATCAGAATTTCCTTAGAACCAAGCAATATTATATGTCTTCACTCGGATAACAGTAACAAGGATACTCACTCTGTAACTATTAAACTGTACACAAAGATTTAATGTATTTTTTCCCACAAATAATGGAATGGACATCACATTCTGCTGATGTGATACACGTTGAGGACACATATGATATTTGAAATACTCCTATCCAAAATCCATAACCTGAATCTAATCATGAGGATAGAATCAGATTCAAACCCAGGGACTTTCTATAAAACAAGAGACCTAGGTTCTTCAGAAACATGACATAAAGATTAAAAAAGGGAGGAAGGGATTGCAAAACTATTCCAGACTGAAAGAAATGAAACAGCTGTGAAAACTAAATGGATTACATGATCCTGAATCGGATCAGAGGAGGGAAGTGCTATAAAGGATATTATTGGGACAACTGATTAAATATGGACAAAAGACATTAACTTTCTTATTTCAGTAATGGGACTACAGTTATTTAAGAAAATGCCCTTATTCTTTGGAGATATATTCTAAAGTATTTAAGGGTGAAGGGTCACAATGTCTGCTACTTATTCTCAAAACGTTTAGCAAAAAACTACAGTGATCAAGCAAAAAGGCAAAACAGTAACAACTGATGACTCTAAGGAAAGCGAGTATACACTTAACTACTCCTGTAACTTATCTTTTAAAATATTTTCAAATTTTTAAGTTTTTTTTTTTTTTTAAGTTTTTAAAAAGTAAACTAAAGGGGTTAAATGAGACAAGAGTTGCCCACAGGGAGAGGAATTAGATAACTGGGAGAAGAGGTTATGGTAAAGACTTCTCATTTTGTACACTCTTCCATCTTATTTGCACTTAAACTTTGTTCATATTCCCCCAAAAAATTCATTTTAACTTTGGGAGGAAATAACTATAGCACTGAAACGGGGAGCATTAGCAACTGTAGAAATAAGAAAAGTTTTTGCCCCTAAATCTATCAAATCACAGCCATCACCAACTAGTTACTCTGTCAAATAGGCTCACGGAGGTACCACAGCTCTAACACCCCTAGTATCAGCTACCTCTCTTCTCAATCCAGTAGTTTGCACAGTTAGAAGCATAACTTAAGATAAATATTAACATTCTAGTTCCAGAACAACCATAAGTTTATAACATGTCCCTTTAATCAGAAAGTGAAGCACCCAGGGATCGAACCCAGGTCTCCCACACTGCAGGCGGATTCTTTACTGTCTGAGCCACCAGAGAAACCCAGGAATACTGGAGTGGGTAGCCTATCCCTTCTACAGGGGATCTTCCTGACCCAGGAATCAAACAGGGGTCTCCTGCATTGTGGGCAGATTTTTTACAAGCTGAGCTATCAGGAAAGCCCTAATAAGTTTATAATATGTCTCATTAATTCAGAAAGTGAAGCTCACACAGTTTTCACTTTTGATACTGAGAAATGCATTTAAGAAATGCTAGTGACATTGTACAAAGCCCTGGAGACACCATGGAGAGATGTGTATAACATGGTCACTGTCCTCAAGAAGGCAATTTAGCAGAGTGAAGAGGACTTGGAACCAAAAGCCCTTGCTATTCCATACAGTAGCTATAAAATCTTGGTAAGTTATCTGACCTCTCAGATGCTACTTTCTCATAGGCATAATGGAGATGCCATCCAACTATCTTTAAGAGTTGTACTGTAAGAACTGACTAGGTACATCAAGCATGTAGGACAATAGAACAATAGATACTCAACAAAATGTAGCTATTTTATGAGCATTACAATCTAATTAAAATAAGGAAGTAGAAAATATGCCCAAGGTTGTACAGCCAATTATAGGCATAACTACCACTGGAATCCTGATTACTCCAAGTTTCTAATCCAAATAAACTCATTCTTCATAAACACCAAATAAATATACATAACTGCTGTTCTGTAGACCAAGAGATGCTCCCTGATATATCTTTGGCAAACACATCACTCTCTTAGGCACCAAGAAAAAGAACACTAGGCCAGAAGATGATTTTTGCTCATTAACCAGGAAGGACTTTAGGTCAAAAAGTGATTTACTCAGCCTGAACAAGATACTCTAATCTTATCTAAGACCCAAGAATACATGTCCAAATTAGTCCAAAAGCTAAAGCCAGAAGAGGTGTTTCTTTCAACTAATTTTCAACCTCTTTTTTAACCAACTGACATAAAATTACTGAATTAAATATATTTCAAACATCTCACAGGTAAGTGGCAGAGATTTCCCTCTATATTATTTTATAACCTAATTCTAAACACTCTTTATTAGCAAGGTGATAATATTTCATACTAAAATGTTGACTTCCAGGTATCTCTGAAAGATACAAACTAAAATCCAATGGTTACAATGAATAATGCCATAATTCAAGGCTGTTAAACCAATGACTCTTAGATTGTTCCCTAGGATGATGTGGGCACAGATAAAAGGGAAAGACACTTAAACACACTTAAAGATAAATAACAGTTTAGAATATTCACATATTATCCAAAGTGCATGGCTATGTCATACAATAAACAAACATGCCATATCATAATGAAACATGCAAATACCTGAAAGAGTGCCACCTGTCCTAGGATAGGCCACTTCAACATACACTTCAAATGTGGTCTCTGGGTTTTGCCTACAAAAGAAACAGACCGTGATTACTGACAAGGACTGAGGCAGCATGATACAGAACATGCACGCTGTGATACAGGGCAAACCTTGATTAAAATCATTAGCTCTGCAACTTAATGGCTGAGGAACTTTGGACAAGTTACTCAACTTCTTTGAGCCATAGCCTTCCTAATCTATAAAATGAAAATACCTAAGCAGAATTATTATTGTGAAATGTGAAGAAAACAAACAAAAATTGCCTAAATACAATGTCTAGTATATAATAGGTTAGCCGTTGTTACGATTTTACAGATGTTATATTTCGCATTTATACAGCTGGATTTCCAAAACCAAAAGAAAAATTTTGAGGAAATTCAAACCAAGGCAACACTAGCACAAGGTAACGTGCTCCCTCATACTCCAGGATAAAATATTCAGGTGATGACATTAACTTGCTTACTTACAGGCGTTAAAGACTCAAGAGAAACAGTATCCTATCTCATTAGGCTATTATGAAGACAGGATGGTAATCTAAAATTTAAGATACTGTTTCCTCACGGGGGTGGGGGAGCGAGGCTTCCCCTGCATTGGCGATGACAATATGTGAATGTTTATTACTATATCCTTTTACCTTTTTATGTCATGAATATTTCATATTAAGTTTTAAAAAGATCACAGCACTAACAAAATGTTAACAGTTGTTCATTCTGAGTGACAAGAACATCGGGGTTATATTATCTTTGTATTTTCTCTTTTCTCTTTGATTCTAAAACTACAATAAAAAGATTATTTCCAGATTGCAAGAAAATCATTTAGCAGAAGAAAATGTTACACATTCAAATGTCTATGACTGAATTCTATTTTAAACCTGACAACAAAGCTCAGAGAAGAAACTCTGAGTTGCCTAATCAGATCTAAGGGAATTGCAATCAACTAAATACCTTGAATTTGCCCAGCAGATTCCACTTTCCAAAATAACTATCTCATTTACCTCTCTTTATCCTCATTACAATCTTATGAGGTAGGTGGATCAGTCATCACCCCCATCACACAGGTGAAGAATCTAAAGCAGAGAGAGTTTAAATGACTTGGTAGTCCCACAACTAGTTAGAAACACAGCCAGAACTGCACCTCAGACCTCCAGGCACTCAAATTCCGGGTTTCACTGATTCTAAGATTAAATTTTTCTCCCACATTTTCCCATGTTTTACAATCTATTGCATCTTACAAGTCTAAATGGCAATTTTTCTTTCTTAGTAGTGCATATAATAACAGAGCATCTTATAAATAATGGCATCTTAGACTCAATATTGTAATACTCCCTCCAATTTCTCAGGAGTAGTTGCCAGTCAGATCCCTGACTCTTGTGAAGAACCATCATTTCCTTACTGAAGAGAATTTCGAATGTGCTTTAAATAAGTACCTACAGTGAGAAGAGTTGCCTGCTCTAAAATTCAAGGGATTTAAATATACCTTTCTCAAACACGGACTTTCCTGGTGGCGCAGATGGTAAAGCATCTGTCTACAGTGTGGGAGACCTGGGTTCGAGCCCTGGGTTGGGAAGATCCCCTGGAGAAGAAAATGGCAATCCACTCCAGTACTGTTGCCTGGAAAATCCCATGATAGAGGAGCCTGGTACGCTACATACAGTCTATGGGGTCACAAAGAGTCGGACATGACTGAGCGACTTCATTTCATTTGTCAAACACAATTTTTAAATTAGACAATAAATCAGAGTATCTTACTTAACTAAAAGTAAACTCAAGTTTTAAGAAAGCTATTTAAAAATGCTTTTGTACTTTTCTTTCCCCTGTAACAGGGTACAAAAAGACTGACAAGGTCAGCATCCTTTGGTCACCAAAACATTTGCGGAAAATACCATATGGAAAATCCCTTGATTCAAATGATCTAAAAGCAGAGTGTTTGTTGAAAGAAAGGAATATTCTAAGTTCACCTGAAGAGCACCAAGAATATTCCTCTAAAACCTAGTAATATCTTTACGCCTATTTTGCAACTGGCTGAATTTCATCTCAGAATCTCATTCCTCTGGATTAAGATAACGGCTTTCAAAGTGTGTTCTGCGGGACCCTGGGACTCCATGGAGATTCCTCAAAGATTCCATGCATTTTTTTTAACCCAAATGTCCACTTTTAAGTTTATTTTTCTCTATTTAAAAAACTGAAAGGAACAAACATGAGCATGCAAAGGTGTTACATACCAAATTTGTTTTTCTTAACACTAGAGCATTAATTTGTGCCACTAACTTAAGGTGGTTTGTACAGATCTGCTGTCTAACTGAAGAACATTCTAACGGTGTCTAAACTCTCTCTCTGCTTCTTCTCCCTTTCTCTTCAACACTTCGGCCAGGCTTCTGAACTTATCATACCACCAAAACAACTTGTCATGATCACCAGTGTCCTCCCCATTGCTAAAATGTGCCAAAATGGTCAATCTCAAATGCTTGTCTTAACCTCTCAGCACCATTTGACACAGCTGATTGATGTGCCCTCCTTCTCCAAACACTTTCTTCACGTGCCTGCCAGGACATCACTCTCTAGCGGTATTCTTCTGCCTTAGTGGCTGCTCCTTTGGTGATTCCTTCTCAAACAAAACTCTCCTACCCTTGAACTTAGTGCTAGACCTCTCCTGCCTACACTCATTATCTAAATGATCTCATTCAGTCTCATGGTATTAATTACCAGGCAAATGCTGATGAGCTCCAAAGTCCTCTCTCCAACCTGACTTCTTCCCTGACCCTAGATTCCCTCATCCAACTGCCTGTTCAACATACCCATCTGGATCTTTAAGAAGAATTTTTAACTTAACAAATGGCACTTTTCTTCCTCAAACCTGTACTTCCTGATATCCAGTTACACAGGCAAAAAACAAAACAAAAAAAACAACAAACAAAAGACACAAAATCCCATATCACCCTTCAGTCCTGTTTTATATGCCAAATCAATCAATTATGTTGATTTAATCATCAAAATATGCCCAGAATCTCAATGAGTCTCAGCATCCCCAACCAATCGTCCTTGATAGATCATCAACATTTCACCTCAATTACCATAATACTTTAACTGGTCTCATTGCCTTCTCCCTGCCTTCCTACAATCCCTTTTATTCCAAAGGTCAGGTTATAGCAGTCCTCTGCTCAAAACCTCCCCAAAACTTGCCATACCATTCAAAGTAAAAACCAAAGTCTTAGTTCTGCACATAGATAGTGGTGATGGTCGTACAACAATATGAGAGTACTGAATATCACAGAATCATACACTTAAAAATGGAAAACAGACTTGTAGATATGGGGGGAGGAGAGTGGGAGGAATACAAAGAGTAGCATGGAAACATACACTACCATATGCAAAATAGACAGCCGGTGGGAATTTGCTACATGACTCAGGGAACTCAAACAGGTACTCAGTGACAACCCAGAGGGGTAAGATAGGGTGCGAGGTGGGAGGGAGGGGACATATGTATATCTATGGCTGATTCACGGTGAAGCATGGCAGAAACCAACACAATATTATAAAGCAATTATTCTTTAATTAAAAATAAATTTCTTTAAAAAGAAAATCAAATCTAACTAAAAGTGGTTCAGTTCAGTTTCTCAGTCATGTCCGATTCTTTGCAAGCCCATGAATCACAACACGCCAGGCCTCCTTGCCATCACCAACTCCTAGAGTTCACTCAAACTCACGTCCATCGAGTTGGTGATGCCATCCAGCCATCTCATCCTCTATCGTCCCCTTCTCCTCCTGCCCCCAATCCCTCCCAGCCTCAGGGTCAAAATGAGTCAACTCTTCGCATAAGGTGCCCAAAGTACTGGAGCTTCAGCTTCAGCACCAGTCCTTCCAATGAAAACCCAGGACTGATCTCCTTTAGGATGGACTGGTTGGATCTCCTTGCAGTCCAAGGGACTCTCAAGAGTCTTCTCCAACACCACAGTTCAAAAGCATCAATTCTTCGGTGCTCAGCTTTCTTCACAGTCCAACTCTCACATCCATACATAGCCACTGGAAAAACCATAGCCTTGACTAGATGGACCTTAGTCGGCAAAGTAATATCTCTGCTTTTGAATATGCTATCTAGGTCGGTCATAACTTTCCTTCCAAGGAGTAAGCGTCTTTTAATTTCATGATTGCAATCACCATCTGCAGTGATTTTGGAGCCCAGAAAAATAAAGTCTGACACTGTTTCCCCATCTATTTCCCATGAAGTGATGGGACCAGATGCCATGATCTTCGTTTTCTGAATGTTGAGCTTTAAGCCAACTTTTTCACTCTCCTCTCTCACTTTCATAAACAGGCTTTTTAGTTCCTCTTTGACTTTCTGCCATAAGGGTAGTGTCATCTGCATATCTGAGGTTATGGATATTTCTCCCGGCAATCTTGATTCCAGCTTGTGCTTCCTCCAGTCCAGCGTTTCTCATGATGTACTCTGCATAGAAGTTAAATAAGCAGGGTGACAATATACAGCCTTGACGTACTCCTTTTCCTATTTGGAACCAGTCTGTTGGTCCATATCCAGTTCTAACTGTTGCTGACCTGCATACAGGTTTCTAAAGGGGCAGGTCAGGTGGTCTGGTATTCCCATCTCTTTCAGAATTTTCCACAGTTTACTGTGATCCACACAAAGGCTTTGGCATAGTCAATAAAGCAGAAATTGATGTTTTTCTGGAACTCTCTTGCTTTTTCCATGATCCAGCAGATGTTAACAATTTGGTCTCTGGTTCCCCTGCCTTTTCTAAAACCAGCTTGAACATCTAGAAGTTCACGGTTCACGTATTGCTGAAGTCTGGCTTGGAGAATTTTGAGCATTACTTTACTAGCGTGTGAGACCAACTGTGTGGTAGTTTGAGCATTCTTTGGTATTGCCTTTCTTTGGGATTGGAATGAAAACTGACCTGTTCCAATCTGGTAAATTTTATGGTATACGCATTTTACTACAATTAAGAAAAAAATGAGGAGGAAAAAAGTCCTTACAAGGTCCTACATGATCTGGCCTTTGCCTATCTCTCCAATTTCATTTCAGAATTCTCTCCTCTTGCCCACTGCATTCTAGCCACACTGGCCTTCTGTCTGCCCCTCAAGACACCTAATTCATTTCTATCTTGTGGCCTTTTGCACTGATCATCATATAGATGGCTCTTCCTGTCATTCAAAATACAACTTATACCTGACCTCCTCAAAAAGTCTTCCCCAATATACTCACTGAATTTTAATTCTACATATCACGGCAATCACAACCTTGTTTCTGTCCTCTAAATGTAAACTGCAGGAGAGCAGGCATTTTTGTCTATCATACCCACGAGTGTTTCCCAGGTGCCTAAACAGTCCCTGGCACACAGCCAGAATCAAATATTGAAAAGGAATAAAGGAAGTACAGACTAGCCTTTCCGGAATCTAAAAATTTCAATAAATGATAGGAGTGATTATACACTTCTGTGACTCAAACTTCAGCACATTAAAAGATGAGATTTCAAGCCCCATCTCCAGGGTATCTGGGGCAGAACTCAAGAATTGGCATTTCTAATAAGTACCCAGATAATAGTGATGCTACTGAACTAGTGATCACAGTTTAAGAACCACTGATCTAGTTAAATGGAACTCTTCATCTAAATAATTAGTACATACAATATAAAATAAACATAAGGTATACCTCAATAATCCATATCAACAGTGCTTTTGCAATAAAAGATTTCAAAGGAAAAAAGTATTTGTGGAAACAATGACACTAACTTCTCTTCTACAGTTACCCATAGTCACTCCCTCATTCTAATGAATTATAAACCTACCTAACTTTCTTACTCAGTTCAAATAGTTGCCAGAGTTCTATTACATGGTGCCAAAGATTATGAGTTTCTTCAGGGGGGGAAAAAATGCTGACTACCACTAAAAACAAACCAGACTATATATGTTATTGTCATACTTATCCATGATCATTTATATGCTGTATTATAGAAGAAGTAGTGATTAATGTTGTGACAAGTTAAACAACATACCAAGCAATATACATAAGGGCCACTGAAGCCAACGAAGATAGAAGCATTTTCTGCTGCTGCTGGTGCTGCTAAGTCACATACATCAGTTGTGTCTGACTCTGCGCGACCCCATAGACGGCAGCCAACCAGGCTCCTCTGTCCCTGGGATTCCCCAGGCAAGAACACTGGAGTGGGCTGCCATTTCCTTCTCCAATGCATGCATGCATGCTAAGTCACTTCAGTCGTGTCCGACTCTGTGTGACCCCCTGGACAGCAGCCCACCAGGCTCCTCTGTCCACAGGATTCTCTAGGCAAGAGTACTGGAGTGAGCTGCCATTTCCTTCTCCAAAGAAGCATTTTCTACTTCTCTGCAAATCAATAAATAAGTTTTTAAGTTTCTCTTCTAAAAGCAAATGACCAAGCGACTTAATATTTTCATTAAACCATTAATCAATAACAATTTCCAGAGACTCTGTGGAACTACCTTGAGACTACTTACTTCCTCCATTACTCTTTAAGATGCTTAATATTTTCAACTACTTGGAACTGAAAATCCAATTTCTGTCCTAGTAACACTTCTGCCAATTCAGTACATGTAATGATGCTAAGAATACCATGTTCTGAGCCACTTTCCAATACAGACCCAAGATTTCCCAGAGCACATCGTATCTTAACATATTACCATGGAAATGTCCTGCTTCTGCCATGATATCTCATCATCAATTGCCTCACATGCCTATACCTCCATGATCTGGAACTCTGCCCATCAGCCAAGCTCTTTTTTTTTTTTTTTTGGCCATCCACCGTTTCCTTGAGTGGTCTTGCACCCTGAGATCCAGCCATAGGGAACTACCTGTAGCTCTCTGAACAAACCATGCTCCAATTCTCTAGTGACAATATCATTACCACACCACTACTTGTACTTACTGTTTTGAATGTGCAAAGCACGATTACATGATTAAGCACTTTACATGCACTATCTCAGTTAACCTTCAACAACCCTATAAGTGTTATTACCCCCAGTTTATAGATAAGGACTCTGAAACTCAGAAGATAAACTAGCCAAAGTCAAATCAAGGAAATGGCAGAATCAGCATGGATCACCCAAAAGCACTAACCACTTTACAATTCTACCTTATTCAGCTGCTCTTTTGCAAAGAACTGTCTTTCTAATCTCTTCCACTTGACAAATTCATTCATCAAGCTTTAGCTCAGGCATTTCCTCCTCTCTCGGAAGCCTTCTCAACCCCCCACCCTCACATCCTAGACTGAGTTAAGTGCCTCTCCACTATACTCCCATCTCTGTGCAAATGTTATTGCACTTCCACATTTTTGCAGCTCTAACACATTTGACCCTGATGCAATTACAATTACCTGGGGAGCTTTTAAAAGTCCTGAGGCTCAGACCACACCCCAGAACAATTAAATCAGAATCTCCAGGCATAGTTTTGTTTTTTTTTTTAAACCTCCCCACCTATCCCAATGTGTAACCAGGAGAACCACCACTGTGCCTCTAATTAAGTATCTGTCTTCCCCACTAGACTGGGAGCTCCTTGAGGGCACCAACTGTCTTCTCCTATTCCTAGTCATAAACCTGGCACAATAAAAGTTTGATGAATGAGTTTTCCTCCAACATCTGACACGGAGTTTCTAGTTCCCAATAACTGTTTCTCTTTCCCTAACAAGAAGTATGCTACTGAAAATGCCCTGCTTACACCTGACTGTTAAAGATGTTTTCCTCTGGAGTCAAAGGTAATCAATAAGTCACACCTGCTTACAACAGTCTCTGCTCTTAAATACGAAAAAAATAACACACAAGCAGTTAAAATGTGTTTGAAGGAAGGGAGGTCTGCTCAGTTCTTGCCTCTGGGAGAACGAAGACTGAGAGTAAGCCAAGAGAGATTTCTATTCAATACCACCCTCTTCTGAACAGACTCTCGGCGATGCCCTGGAAGGGCCATGCTCAGTGCTCAAGGCCACGTCATCAACATGATTAAGTACACTCAGCTTGAAGTCATGAAACAGACAAAAGCTCTGACAATATTCAGGCTGCAGGAAAGCTAATTTTTTTCTTTAAAAAGCATCATGCTATTGATCACTCTGCTGGATCATCAGCTTTCAATTAGGACCTACTTTTCTTCGATTACAACGTATTATGAGATTAGGAGAAAAATGTAACACTAACTCCTCACAAGATGAATCTTTGCTGCGTAACATAACCATGTCATAATGCTAGGCCCTCATACCTTTAAGTGTTATTTAGAAGTACTAATGAGACATACACAGTACTGGGACCCCTTATTTCACAGCTATCAGATCTTCACACCAGTTAGTATTCTAAAGCAAAACAGTAGCCTATTCTCTATGGACTAGGGTAAAACCTAAGCACACTGTCTCCTTAGTTACAAACTGATATGCTGAGGGGGCTGAGGTATTTCAAAATTCATATCAATTGAACTGTCTTAAAAGTTGACAACACGGTCAAAAGCAACTGTTACACCACAGAATGTGCTAGCAAACATCACCTAATAAACATTGATTCCTTTAAGCTAGATAAACACACAAAAAGGTAGTGTTAATATTTCCAACAAGTCTCCATTTGTTTCAATAGCCTCTGAAATTAAAGCTGTTTTTCCAGGCTGAAAATGTTGTATCAAAGGGTGCTTTCTAACCCATAACAAGTTAACACCTCCATAGAAGAACGCTGCCATTGTCAAGACTCGTCAGAAAATGATTAACTTAGCTGTGTAATTATACAAACATGTCATTTCAAGATTTTGCACTTAACTTTTCATTTCTAATAATGTTCTCAGGATCAGATTAATAAAGATACACAGATATTGCTGTGAGAGGAGTTAGAAATACCCACTGATTCCTATGGAAGGATTCTTATGCCACTATGTGCAAAGCAAGTTAACTCGAAGAAGTAAAGCTGGATCCCAAGCAGATAGAGCCTGCGTGCTCCTCCACAATGCACTTTTAGTAAGTTCTTTCCTGTGCTGAGCAACAGTGCAAAATCTAGACTCTCCAAGCATATTAATATCATCAGCAAAGATGGCATCCATTTCCTTATCAATAAGTACCTTTGCCCTTAATTTTTTTAAAAGCCTCCCCTAAGTTTTCTTCTGCTCTATCTGAACAATTTACTCCTAAAACTATCATGTAGGCAGAGCAGGGCAGATGCCCACGTTGGCAATGGCTCAGCATGAGATGTTAAAACCTGAGCAGGGTGAGGAAAATGTCTCTACAGAGAAGTGACCAGACAAGTAACATCAGATCATGAGCAAGGCCCACAGTGGGAGGTGGCCTGGCCAATATAATGTCAAATCAGGGTGAAAGAGGAAGGCATCTACTGAGGGGAAGCACCCTGGGATGAGAAGCCAGAACCTGAGTGGGGGTGAAAAAAGCATCAATGCTCAAGGGCGGCAACAACCAGGATTTTAAAACACAAGTAGAGCGTGAACAGTGCTCTGTGGAGGGACAGTCCAGCATGAGTGTCAGAGCCCAAGAGAGTGAGAGCATGTCCAAGCAGAAGGACCCTAGAGACAGGTGGTGAGCCAGAGCTGGGATGAGGAGGCTGACTACGTGGGGTTGGAGAAGACTTGCCCAGCATATTGGGGATTCAGAGGGCATTTGGGGCATCCACAGGGCAGTGGGACAGTAAAAGCGAAAGTGTTAGTCACTCAGTCGTTCCTGACTCTGTGACTCCATGGACTGTAGCCCAATGCTAGGCTCCTTTGTCCACGGGATTCTCCAGGCAAGAACAGTGGAGTAGGTTGCCATTTCCTTCTCCAGGGGATCTTCCCAACCTAGGGACTGACCCTGGGTTTCCTGCATTGCAGGCAGATTCTATACTTTCAGAGTCACCAGGGAAACCCCAGTGGGAGAGCAGGGTCATGTCAAACCATCAACCTCGGCACTGTGACCCCAGGAAAGCAAGGTGAATGAGGAAAGCATCCACACAGGACAGAAGGTGATGGAGAAGCACACTCAATGCAAGTCTAAGGCCAGTAAGATAGGCCAAGCTTCTCACAGATGCAACTACCAGAAAACCAGAATGAACTCTATGGAGTTGGATTTGAATTGGAGACATTAGTGTGAACTCAAGGTTTTCAATAAATGTATAATAAAGAACTGTAAATATAGCCTGACTAATACACACATACTTCCTCGGTCTGTCTACTGAAAGGGCCCTGGCAGGAACAACACCCAATAGCAATGAACATATCCAGTAACAAGACCTTGGCTTCTAAATACAACCATCCTCTAAAAGAACTAGGGGTCCTTGGAGAAACACCAGATTCCAGGGCTGGGGCAGAGAAAGTACAGGATGAGACTGTAACATCTTACTGTACTGGAAAAAGAAGCGCTCAAAGAATGATGGGGAGATGTCTAAAGGAGTCAAGAGAGAGCTTTATAAGACTCCCACTGCCAGTCTGGGTAACGTGAGCATCAAAATCAATAATGATATTGACAGATTATTAACCAATCAAATAAACAGAAAACCACAACACCTCATTGATGGAAATGAATAAATTGCAATTTAATGAGAAATGGAGCATTTATGTAGTTTTAAAGTATCTTCCCACAAAATCTTTACTAATTGCAATGACAAAGAGTAACTTTTCAGTGTAGAACTTTGGCAAAGACTACCTAATCAAGTCATTAAAGGTGATCACCATCAGGAATGGACAAATGAATGCAAAAAGAGAACACTAACACACCCATGATATTCCTGTCCAAGATGTGTAACCTGAAGCTAATCTTGAGGAGATATCAGACAAACTAATTGAGGGGCGGTCTAAAAAATATTTGGCCTGTAATCTTCAAAAGTGTCAGGATCATGAAAAATCAAGGGAAGAATGAAGATCTCTTCCAGAATGAAGGAAACGTGAGAGGCAGGACAAATAAAGGCAACGTGTGACTCTGAACGGAATCGTTTTGGTGTAAGGAATATTACTGAGACAATGACTGAAATATGAACAAGGTCTAATGACTAGATGTAGTAATGATTTTATGTTAATTTCCTGATTTTGATGGTTGTATTGTGGTTATAAAGGAGAATACCCTTGTTTGTAGGAAAAGCACATTGAAGTACGCACGGGTGATAGGGCATCTGGTTTGTTTGTTTAAGTTTTTTATATTGCTGACATTTCTGTTAGATTATGGCTGTTTTTTAAAAAATGTTTTAGTAAAACAAAAACAACCATTCATTAATAGTAATTTCCCTGGCCTGTACTTTGTTTTTTAACCAAGACTGTCTCACAAAAATGATATGTGGTTCTATGGAAAGAGCCCCAGACTAAATATCAGAGAGCCTGGGTTCCAACACCAGCTAAATCCTTTACTATCTGTGGAATTAGAATAAACCATTTACCCTTTCACAAACAACTTTCTCCCCCATCAAGAGATAACATCTGCCCTGCCCATCCCAAGGATCAAATGAAGGAAAAATGAGAAAGTGCTTTGTGAACTAAAGATACTAAACCAAGGTAAAGAGTATTATTTATTATTTAAATTATTATTATTTATTATTTTAAAAAATAGAATTGCTTCACCTTCAAATTACAGGCTTTGTGAGTAATCCAGACAGTATCGTGATCTGATACTCATGCTTTCAAATACTGTTAGTAAAAGCAATCCAGAAAATAAGGAACTATCCAAATAGTAGCAATAGCCTATGGGATAAATGAATTTTAAGAACAAGGGGTGGGAGTTCAAATTTAACAAAAAGTGAAGAATAAACAAAAATCTCCACTACAGGAAAAAATAAACACTGAACAAACGCAATGTATGACAATCAAAAGGGTCTCCAGATATACAACTTTATCTCTCAATGGGTAATAAATACTGTGACTATTTGTATACTTTTGTAGCTACGGTGGAATTCCTACGTAAGTTTCTGCACCTGACTGTCAAAACCTTGCCAAGACTGTGGGACAGTATTTTTTCCCTGGTTAACAGGAAAAAAAAAAAAAAAAAATCTGAGGCTGAGAAGTGGTAACATTCCAGCTGATTCCTGGTTGCCAGATTCCTAAGCCCATGACTTTTCCATGCCCCCATTTCAAAAACTACTCCCAGTTCAAAAACTATTCCCAGTTTTCTAAAGTAGCAACTCTTAATCTTAGACTACAGTGGAGGCAAAGACCATCCCAAAGAGCTCATGAAAAGCTTTACTACCTTCCCAGGAAAAAAAGACTTTAATTTTTTTAACACGTAATTTTCAAGCAGCTCAAAAGGCTACTTATGGAAATAGCTTATTTCACTGATGACTTGCTTTTATGTTCTTTCTTATTTAATCCTCAAGACAAGCCTATGAGAGGAAGGTTAATTACCCCATTTAAAAAGAGCAGATACTCTGCACAAGAGCAAATAATTTCTAAACTTTGTTAATATTTACCAGCACTTGCAGAAGGCAATAGCACCCCACTCCAGTACTCTTGCCTGGAAAATCCCATGGACGGAGGAGCCTGGTAGGCTGCAGTCCATGGCGTCGCTAAGAGTCAGACACAACTGAGAGACTTCACTTTCACTTTCATGCATTAGAGAAGGAAATGGCAACCCACTCCAGTGTTCTTGCCTGAGAGTCCCAGGGACAGGGGAGCCTGGTGGGCTGCCATCTATGGGGTCACGCAGAGTCAGACACGACTGAAGCGACTTAGCAGCAGCAGCAGAAGCAGCAGCAGCAGCAGCTATGTGTCATATACTGTTCTAAGCCGTTTTTATCTATTACCTCATTTAATCCTCCCAACAACCTGTGAAAGAGCTACTATTATCATTCCTATTTTACAGATGAAGAAACTGAAATAAAAATAAAAGCTTAATTTCCCAAGATCAACAGCTTGTAAGAGACAAAGCTAGGATCTAAAATCACAATTTTACCTATATTTAATAAATACACACTAAAAATGCAAAAGAATGCTCAAACTACCACACAATTGCACTCATCTCACATGCTAGTAAAGTAATGCTCAAAATTCTCCAAGCCAGACTTCAGCAATACGTGAACCGTGAACTCCCTGTTCAAGCTGGTTTTAGAAAAGGCAGAGGAACCAGAGATCAAATTGCCAACATCCGCTGGATCATGGAAAAAGCAAGAGAGTTCCAGAAAAACATCTATTTCTGCTTTATTGACTATGCCAAAGCCTTTGACTGTGTGGATCACAGTAAACTGTGGAAAATTCTGAAAGAGATGGGAATACCAGACCACCTGACCTGCCTCTTGAGAAATCTGTATGCAGGTCAGGAAGCAACAGTTAGAACTGGACATGGAACAACAGACTGGTTCCAAATAGGAAAAGGAGTACGTCAAGGCTGTATATTGTCACCCTGCTTATTTAACTTATATGCAGAGTACATCATGAGAAATGCTGGACTGGAAGAAACACAAGCTGGAATCAAGATTGCTGGGAGAAATATCAATAATCTCAGATATGCAGATGACACCACCCTTATGGCAGAAAGTGAGGAGGAGCTAAAAAGCCTCTTGTTGAAAGTGAAAGAGGAGAGTGGAAAAGTTGGCTTAAAGCTCAACATTCAGAAAACGAAGATCATGGCATCTGGCCCCATCACTTCATGGGAAATAGATGGGGAAACAGTAGAAACGTGTCAGACTTTGTTTTTTTGGGCTCCAAAATCACTGCAGATGGTGACTGCAGCCATGAAATTAAAAGGCGCTTACTCCTTGGAAGAAAAGTTATGACCAACCTAGATAGTATATTCAAAAGCAGAGACATTACTTTGCCGACTAAGGTCCGTCTAGTCAAGGCTATGGTTTTTCCTGTGGTCATGTATGGATGTGAGAGTTGGACTGTGAAGAAGGCTGAGTGCCGAAGAATTGATGCTTTTGAACTGTGGTGTTGGAGAAGACTCTTGAGAGTCCCTTGGACTGCAAGGAGATCCAACCAGTCCATTCTGAAGGAGATCAACCCTGGGATTTCTTTGGAAGGAATGATGCTAAAACTGAAGCTCCAGTACTTTGGCCACCTTATGCGAAGAGTTGACTCATTGGAAAAGACTCTGATGCTGGGAGAGATTGGGGGCAGGAGGAGCAGGGGACGACCAAGGATGAGATGGCTGGATGGCATCACGGACTTGATGCACATGAGTCTGAGTGAACTCGGGAGTTGCTGATGGACAGGGAGGCCTGGCGTGCTGTGATTCATGGGGTCGCAAAGAGTTGGACACGACTGAGTAACTGAACTGAACTGAAATGAAAAATGCACCCAACTGCAAAGTTACAGGAGTTTCTGCAACTGTATACATTTGAAGCGTGGCCTAGAGGAGCTACCCCATGTCCGAGGTCAGGGGCAGTGGCCGAGAGGATCAACCCCACGTCCAAGGTCAGGAGGGGCGGCCGTGAGGAGATACCCCTCGTCCAAGGTAAGGAGCAGCAGCTGCGCTTTGCTGGAGCAGCCATGAAGAGATACCCCACGTCCAAGGTAAGAGAAACCCAAGTAAGACGGTAGGTGTTGCAAGAGGGCATCAGAGGGCAGACACACTGAAACCATACTCACAGAAAACTAGTCAATCTAATCACACTAGGACCACACCCTTGTCTAACTCAATGAAACCAAGCCATGCCTGCGGGGCAACCCAAGATGGGAGGGTCATGGTGGAGAGGTCTGCAGAATGTGGTCCACTGAAGAAGGGAATGGCAAGCCACTTCAGTATTCTTGCCTTGAGAACCCCATGAACAGTATGAAAAGGCAAAATGATAGGATACCAAAAGAGAAACTCCCCAGGTCATTAGGTGCCCAATATGCTACTGGAGATCAGTGGAGAAATAACTCCAGACAGAATGAAGGGATAGAGCCAAAGCAAAAACAATACCCAGTTATGGATGTGACTGGTGATAGAAGCAAGATCCGATGCTGTAAAGAGCAGTATTGCATAGGAACCTGGAATGTCAGGTCCATGAATCAAGGCAAATTGGAAGTGGTCAAACAAGAGATGGCAAGGGTGAACGTCGACATTCTAGGAATCAGCGAACTAAAATGGACTGGAATGGGTGAATTTATCTCAGATGACCATTATATCTACTACTCGTGCTTTGGAACTGTGGTGCTGGAGAAGACTCTTGAGAGTCCCTTGGACTGCGAGGAGATCCAACCAGTCCATTCTAAAAGAGATAGGTCCTGGGTGTTCTTTGGAAGGAATGATGCTAAAGCTGAAACTCCAGTACTTTGGCCACCTCATGAGAAGAGTTGACTCATTGGAAAAGACTCTGATGCTGGGAAGGATTAGGGGGCAGCAGGAAAAGGGGACAACAGAGGATGAGACTACAGTATGTAGTCTTTTCACATGGGTTTCATATATGGGTTTCTTTCACTTAGTAATATTTATTTAATATTTCTCTGTCTTTTCCTCCACTACTCCCTTCAAAAAGCAATCTAGCCACACTGCTAACACCTAAGGGCAACTGAAAATGTCTTCAGAACATTGAGCTCATGGTACTGAGTATTCCATGGGCAGTTTGGGCCTCCCTGAGAGCTGATTATCCAAGTTCAAGGATATTCAGGAATTATAAACTGCTTTTCATTTATTATTTATTTATTAGATCTGCTTTTTCTCAGCTCAGAGTACTAGACAAGAAAGAGCTACATAGAAAGAAAACTCCAGAGACCTGCAAAGGGCCTTCCTTGAGTATCAGCTTCAGTAATGATTAGTGTATGTGTGTGTAAATTACTTGTGCTAGAGGAATAAATTTTAGAGATAGCCTAGTACTCACAAAGGGACAAAAACAATGCCTGTTCCCACCAATCAAGCTTAAAAAAACAAAATGAAACAAACAAAATCCTCATGACTCACAATGCATGAGGCAGAGAACACAGTAGGGTGTTACCTTAGCAATGGGTAATAATTATCCCCAGACCAAGTACTATTTCAGTTCTAGCTAACAAACCTTAAAACCATGACCCAGAAGGATCAACTCTTTCAAAGTGTCAATAACTTAACTGAAAAAATATATGAAACAACAGTGTTCAAAACATCAGGCAACATACCACAGCAATCCCTTGAGACACGGAAAACAAATGAGATGAGCCCATGATTGCCTCACACTACTAAACTAAGCCCAAGAATACTTACAAGAATACAAAAATACCCAGCACCTTACAAGGTACAATACACAATGCCTGGCAGTCAATAAAAAATTAAAAGACATGCAAAGAATCAAGAAAAAATAACCAATAACGAAGACAAAAAAGTAACCTAGAACTGACATAAATACTAGAATTAGCAGTTGGGACATTCCAAGTTGTTATAACTGTACTTTGCGTGTTCAAAAGGTTAGAGACATGGGAGATTATAAAAAGAACCAAATGAATTTGTACAGACAAAAGCTACAACATAGGAGGTGGAAAATGCACTAAATAGGACTAACTACAGAGTTAACACTGAGGAAGATTAGTAAACTTGAAGATATGATTTTAAAACGTATCCAAGATCAAATAGAGAAAAAAGATCTCAAAAACAAAACAGAGGATCATGACCTGCGGGACAACTGAAAGCAGCCTCAAATATCAGGAACTGGAATTCCTGCATATTTGAAAAAAATAATGGTCAAAACTTTCTAAATCTGATGAACACTATAAAGGTACAAATCCAAAAAGTTCAACAAACCCAAGCACAAGAAACATGAAGAAATCTAAGACAAATGATAAGTAAGTTCTCAAACCCAGTAATAAAGAGAAATCTTAAAAGCAGAACAAAAAACACATGTTTCATTCACAGGAACAAAGAAAATGACAGCAGATTTCTTGTCAGAAGCAAGGCAAAAGAGAAGACAGCAGAGCAACATCTTTTCAGTACTGAAGGAAAAAACTGACAACCTAGAATTCTATTCCCAGAGAATATTTCAAAAGTTAAGGCAAAATAAAGATTTTTCAGACATTACAAACACTGAAAGAATTCATCACCAGCAAACCTGCACTGTAATAAATGTTAGAAGTCCTTCAAGCAGAAAGAAATGATGCTAGATGGAAATATAAATCCATACCAAGGAATAAAGAACATCAGAAATGGTAACAACATGAACTAAAGTAAAATGATCATCTCAGTAGATACAATTTCACTGGAGAATTCTAAGCTTTTAAAGAATTAATACCAATTCTATACAGTATCTTCCAGAAAACGAGAGGAAGAAACACGTTCCAACTCACATTACAAGGCCTGTACTACTCTGATACCAAAACCAGACAAAGATGGTACCAAAAAAATAAATTCTACACACACACACACACACTATAGACCAATATCCTTCTCAAATATAGACACACAAATCCTTAACAAAATTTTAGTAAATTCAATAATATACAATATGACCAAGTAGAGTTTACTCCTCTGATGTAAGACTGGCTCAATATTGAAAAATCAATGAAGCTGACATCATATTAAAAAAGAAAAATCTCTTTCTCTAGGCTAAAGAAGAAAAATCACAATTACATCAGTTCATGCAGAAAAAGCACTTAATAAAATTCAACTTTTTTTTTTAAAAAAAGCTCAGAAAATTAGCCACCTCAACCTAATAAAGGACCTCAACAAAATAACCTATAGTTAATACTTAATGGTGAAAGACTGACTATAGGATTGGGAACACGGCAAATATATCCACCCTCACCACTTCTCTAAGCAGGGCAATAAGCCAAGGAAAAGAAATATCATAAGAAATGGAAGGGAAAAAAATAAATTGTCCATTTGAAGACAACACAACTATCTATATAGAAAAGATCTGGAATTTAAATTGAGATAGACTCATTCTCCCTTTCCTATCTACAATTCTTCCATTTCCAGCTGACCTCCTTCTAAAAATTTCTCTTTGTAATCCTTTTCTAATGGTGTCCAAAGCAAAAATCATAGATTTGGACAGCTAAGGATTTGAGACTTCAAAAGCACAAACCAAAGTGTGAAAATATGATAGATTTGCTTACATCAAATTAAGAATTTCTTTTCAACAAAGGAAAATTTTGCTTACAACTGAAGTAGTCTCTTATTTTTTCTGTGACTTGGGGAAATACATCCAGCCACATTCAATTTTAATAACAACCTTCAAAATTGCTACTTATTCATCCATCACTAAGAAGTAGATACATGCATGCTGTACCACTATGAGACACACACACACACCTCCCCTTTTAAAAAAGTTGGGGGGACCTCAAATTGATATCTAATAAGTTGAGTCAGTCAAATTCTCTCCCCTAAGGATTCAGAACTGAGTCACAGAGCTACAATCAGTTATATGACTTTTTCTAGAACTTAGATCTATTAACTGACCAAACTCACCTGAGAAATCTTTTTGAAAACACAGATTCTCAGGTCCTAGAGATTCTAATTTAGAGTATCCAGGGTGGGGTCCTAGAAAAAAAAATGTTAAGTTCCCCAGGTGAGTCTACTACATAGTCAGTCGGGTTTATGGCCTACTTAGTTTATTAATAGTACCAACATCAACAAGTAGGAAGAGCCCATAGAGAGGAGGAGGGAGACAGAAAATCCAATACAAGAGTTTGTTTGACCATAGAAAGACCTGGAGAATGTGGGATTACCTGAGATACTGACTGGGGAACCTCAGCTCCAAGTGTTTAGGACCAAGTTCTATGTGACATACCACGGACACCTATTAAAGTGTCTGTTATTCCCTTAATATAAATATCATTGACAGACAGGAAAACTAATTTTCCATAAGATTTTCAGCTACAGTTGGTATGCTCACTCACACGGTAAATAATAAAATGATGATTTTTAATTTGTAACAGAACATCTTTACCTTTCACATAGTTCATTATAGATTTACTCTAGATTTATTGATAGATGGCACTTAATCACAGACATAATAACATCAATATAAGGAAAGGCATCTTGGAATACCTAAGGAGCCTAAGTTCAAGGACCTTCAGAAAACTTCAAGACCAACTAGAAGAACAGAAAATAATCCACAGACCACCTCTGGAGCAAGTTCAGTTCAGTTACTCAGCTGTGTCAGACTCTTTGTGACCCCATGGACTGCAGCACGCCAGGCCTCCTTGTCCATCACCAACTCCCAGAATTTACTCAAACTCATGTCCATTGAGTTGATGATGCCATCCAGCCATCTCATCCTCTGTCATCCCTTTCTCCTGCTTTCAATCTTTCCCAGCATCAGGATCTTCTCAAATGAGTGAGCTCTACGCATCACATGGCCAAAGCACTGGAGTTTCAGCTTCAGCATCAGACCTTCCAACAAATATTCAGGACTGATTTTCTTTAGGATGGACTGGTTTGATCTCCTGGCAGTCCAAAGAACTCTCAAGAGTTATCTCCAACACCACAGTTCAAAAGCATCAATTCTTTAGTGCTCAGCTTTCTTTATAGTCCAACTCTCACATCCATTCATGACTACTGGAAAAACTATAGCTTTGACTAGATGGACCTCTGTTGGCAAAGTAATGTCTTCGCTTTTTTAATATGCTGCCTAGGTTGGTCATAGCTTTTCTTCCAAGGAGCAAGCATCTTTTAATCTCATGGCTGCAATCACCATCTGCAGTGACTTTGGAGCCCAAAAAAATAACGTCTGTCACTGTTTCCACTGCTTCCCCATCTATTTCCCATGAAGTGATGGGACCAGATGCCATGATCTTCGTTTTCTGAATGTTGAGTTTTAAGCCAACTTTTTCACTCTCCTCTTTCACTTTCATCAAGAGGCTCTTTAGTTCTTCTTTGCTTTCTGCCATAAGGGTGGTGTCATCTGCATATCTGAGGTTATGATATTTCTACCACCAATCTTGATTCCAGCCTGTGCTTCATCCAGCCCAGCATTTCTCATGATGTGCTCTGCATATAAGTTAAATAAGCAGGGTGACAATATTCAGCTTTGACGTACTCCATTCCCAATTTGGAACCAGTCTGTAGTTACATGTCCAGTTCTGACTTTGGAGCAAAGCTAACATTAAAGCCAAGAAAACTTCTTGCTGTTTTACAAACTGTAAACAAGCATGAGCCCCAGAATGGTGAAAACTAGCTGCCTGCCCTGGTTCTGGCCATGAACTGGCTGTGCAGCTTTAAGGAAGAACTGAGAGACAGCACTGGGCTAGGAGGACTAACACAGGAGCACCGTGGACTGGCTGTAACATAGCTTTAAAGACTTTTCTCTTTAGAATCTTATTTCCCCATCTCTAAACAGCTCACTAAGAATGATCTCTTCCACTTCTGACATCATACAGTTCTATTATTCTAAATCAAAAAGATTTGCAATCTTTTTGTATTTTGCAAATTACAAAGTCATATTTTAGATGTTAACATGAAGGTTCATTATTCCTATACCAAAATATTGATTTAGATTCATATAAATGATAATTTCCCAAGCTCCCAACTTATCAAAGTTCTATGCCCTGATATCAATTCAACAAATACTTAAGTGAAAGACATTCAGTCACTTGCTCTGGGCAGTGGTTTTCACTGTGTAGAGCAGATATGTCTTATGGGGAAGAGTAAGGAAATGATAGGGACCCGTAACACAGAACTACTTTTACTGTTTTAGATGTCTAAATTTCAATTAAGATTTCCTCTGACAAAGAGTTCCATAGCTTTAAAAACAAAAATGGCTCAAAGAGCCTACATGCAAACAAAACACACACATAGGAAACACCCTCTTCCAACAACACAAGAGACGACACTACACATGGACATCACCAGATGGTCAACACCGAAATCCAATGATTATATTCTTTGCAGCCAAAGATGGAGAAGCTCTACACAGCCAGCCAAAACAAGACTGGAGCTGACTGGGCTCAGATCACGAATTCCTTATGGCCAAATTGAGACATAAAGTGAGGAAAGTAGGGAAAACAACTAGGCCATTCAGGTATGACTTAAACCCCTTACGATTATACAGTGGAAGTGACAAATTCTAGGGATTAGATCTGATAGACAGAGTGCCTGAAGAACTACAGATGGAGGATCGTAACGCTGTACAGGAGGTGATCAAAACCGTCCCCAGGAAAAAGAGGCAAAAAGGCAAAATGGTTGTCTGAGGAGGCCTTACAAATAGCTGAGAAAAGAAGAGAAGCAAAAGGCAAAAGAAAAAAGGAAAGATATACCCATTTGAATGCAGAGTTCCAAAGAATAACAAGGAAAGATAAGAAAGCCTTCCTAAGTGAACAATGCAAAGAAACAGAGGAAAACAACAGAATGGCAAAGACTAGAGATCTCAAGAAAATTAGAGATACCAAGGGAACATTTCATGCAAAGATGGGCACAATAAAGGCAAAAAATGGAATGGACCTAATAGAAGCAGAAGATATTAAGAGGTGGCAAGAATATACAGAACTATACAAAAAAGATCTTCATGAATCAGATAAACACAATGGTATGATCATTCACCTAGAGCCAGTTATCTTGGAGTGTGAAGTCAAGTGGGCCTTAGGAAACCTCACTACGAACAAAGCTAGCAGAGGTGATGGAATTCCAGCTAAGCTATTTCAAATCCTAAAAGAAGATGCTGTGAAAGTGCTGCTCTCAATATGCCAGCAAATTTGGAAAACTCAGCAGTGACCACAGGACTGGAAAAGGTCAATTTTCCTTCCAGTCCCAAAGAAAGGCAATGCCAAAGAGTGTTTAAACTACTGCACAATTACACTCATTTCACACACTAGAAAAATAATGCTCAAGTCTCCAAGGTAGGCTTCAACAGTAAGTGAACCGAGAACTCCCAGATATTCAAGCTGGATTTAGAAAAGGCAGAGAATACAGAGATCAAATGGTCAATATCCATTGGATCATAGAGAAAGCAAGAGAATTCCAGAAAAACTCTACTTCTGCTTCATGGATTATGCTAAAGCCTTTGATGTGTGGATCACAACAAACTGTGGAAAATTCTCCAAGAGACGGGAATACCAGACCACTTCACTTGCCTCCTGAGAAATCTGTATGCAGGTCAAGAAGCAACAGTTAGAAATGGACATGGAACAATGGACTGAATCAAAATTGAGAAAGGAGTATGTCAAGGCTGTATATTGTCACCCTGCTTATTTAACTTCTATGCAGAGCACATCATGAGAAATGCCAGGCTGGATGAAGCACAAGTTGGAATCAGGATTGCTGGGAGAAATATCAATAACCTCAGATATGCAGATGACACTACCCTTATGGCAGAAAGTGAAGAGGAACTCAAGAGCCTCTTGATGAAAGTGAAAGAGGAGAGTGAAAAAGTTGACTTAAAACTCAACATTCACAAAAGGAAGATCATGGTACCCAATCCCATCACATCTCTTTTGGTATCCTATCATTTTGCCTGTTCATACTGTTCATGGGGTTCTCAAGGCAAGAATACTGAAGTGGCTTGCCGTTCCCTTCTTCAATGGACCACATTCTGTCAGATCTCTCCACCATGACCCACCCATCTTGGGTTGCCCCGCAGGCATGGTTTGGTTTCACTGAGTTAGACAAGGGTGTGGTCCTAGTGTGATTAGATTGACTAGTTTTCTGTGAGTAGGGTTTCAGTGTGCCACCCTCTGATTCCCTCTTGCAACACCTACCATCTTACTTGGGTTTCTCTTACCTTGGGCGTGGGGTATCTCTTCACGGCTGCTCCAGCAAAGCACAGCCACTGCACCTTACCTTGGATGAGGGGTATCTCCTTACTGCCACCATTCCTGACCATCAACATAGGATAGCTCCTCCAGGCCCTCCTGTGCCTGCCCAGCCACTACTCCTCAGGTTGCTCTTCCCGCGCCGGCCCTGGCCTCGGGCGTGGGTGGCTCCTCTCAGCTGCCACTCCTGGCCTCGGGGGCGAGGTGGCGTCTCCTCCCTGCTGCCACTGGCCGTGGATGTGGGGTAGCTCCTCCTGGCCGCTGCCCTGACCTCGGAAGCGGGGTGTCTCCTCCTAGCTGCTGCCCCTGACCTCAGACGTCGGGTAGCTCTCGGCTGCACTCAAGTCTTCAGTAAACCCTTCTAATTTAGAAATCCATAAAGTTAAATTAGTCTCTGGAGTGAATTACTGGGTTACAAAAAAAAAAAAGAAGAAGAAGAAGAAGAAGGAAGTAGGTTAAGGAATAAATAAAGAAGAAGAGGTAAATCAAAATTCAGGCTTTGTTCTTTCCCATCAGCAGATAAAGTAACCAGGCTATTAAATGTCAGACAGTTGAAACACTTGTTGAAATAAACAGGGTCTTTTTGGTCAACAGGTCTGAAAACCACAAATGATATAAGGACTTCTGTACATTCTATAACTTTCTTGCTACAGCTCAGTTTCCTCATCCAGGAAACAGAGCTACAGTTGGTCACTAATCCTTAGAGATTATGATGCTCACTGCCTGTGTCTGGGACCAGCTCTTGAGCAGGCAGCGTTTTCTCCCTATGGAGGCTCATCCTGCCTCCTATCACCCCTAGAGGCTCCACTTCAAACCACTGTTGAGCTTCACCAGCAAAAGCTTATTTTAGAGCCCTATTACCAGCAGTATATTTCCATGGTATAACAAGATAAGAACTGATACATTGAATTTTTTAGAAACTTTTTCACTCATTCTGTAAATACTCTTTGAAGGTCTCCTACACGTTCAGCACCATCCTATGCACTTGAGAGACATCAATGCACAAAGCCAAAATCTCTACTTTCAAGGACCTTACACTGCAGCTGTAAACATAAACCTCACATCTTTCTGCGAGGGCTACAGTCCAGGGCACCTGCTTTGAATTATGAAATAATATTCACTTTATTTGAAACCATTGTCTAATGTCAAAAACCTTTTAACGAAGAACGGGGAAGGAGATTGAAAATAAGAGGAACTAAGAGAAGGAAGTAAAAAGTATAAAATATAATGAAGCTTTTTGTAATCCCAGTCTATATCAAATTAAATTTTAGAAATGCAAGAAAATATATTGGTGTCAGGTCATAATGGGCTATTTCATCTAACTTTTTCATCAATCATGTCAATAAGAATGAATAGAGAATGTATTGTATTTTAGTTCTGTTAACTATGCCCCATTCTATTTTAAGAAACATTTAAGAATTTGTTTAGTTTGTCCTATAGTCCACTTGTTAGTCCATTTATTGAGCATTCTTTATATTTAAGACATTGTGTTAGGTGATTTTCATAGTAGGTTACATGTTAAATCTTCAGGTACTTATTATCCCCATTACATGAGTGAGAAAACAAATGCTCAGAGATTACATGACCTGTTCAAGATTACCCTGCTAGTACATGGAGAAGGCAACATTTGCATCTAATTATGTACTTCTTTCAACCTGTATGTCCTAATCTAAAAATAAGGGATAATAACACTTACTTTGTAGACATGGTCTAAGTATTATAATAATAGATGAGAAGTTGCTATGGCAGTGCCTGTCGCAGACAGCTATTATACTATACACCTCATATGATTTTTGAGGGCAACCTGCATCCAGAAATGTAGAGACAGCTGTACCAAAACTCCATTATTTGCCTTATGGCAAATTTAATGTCATCCCCTATATTTCTGTAATTAATTAGCAGTTGATATTTCCCATGATTTCCTGATTCTAGTAAATTTTTGTTTACTCTGTAGCTTATATTAACAGTTGTCCCACTGTTGGAACAATATAAAATCAAATATTGGACATCTCTGTTCTTAAAATCCCCTTGGCTATTTCAACTGAATGGGCTCCAGTTTCCACACTAAAATCATGCTCATTTCTCACACAGAGCAGGATAGTTCTGTCTCCTGTTGCCTTAAGTCTTCAACTTTAGCCCTAAGCAGGTTTCCAAGGCATTTTCCTAATGCAAACGATTTCTTCCTTAGGAAGACCCTTGGTATCAGCTGATAAAATAAGTTTTCATCCAATTAGATGACTATTACCTTCTACAATATCTTGTGGCCCCCTCATTAATACCTGATCTGACTGAGATCCTGGGGTGATTGAATGACTGTGGACAAGTCATTCTGGTATCCATCCCTTCAGTTGTAAAGAAAGTTGGACTAGATGGTCAGCAAACCCCTTCTTACTCAGTAACTTTATTCTATTCAGAGCTTTCAGATAATTCCTTTTCTCATAAATTTCAGCACACGGGTGGGGTTTGGAGTGGAACTTGAGGATACTTTAAAACCAACTGCACCATAAAAGATACTTTATGCATAAGGAAAAATCATCAATTTTGTTTTTACTCGCTCACCAAAAATGAAATCAAAGCCACAAATCTCCTTTAGTACATTCAATCATAATATACTATATGCCCACACTAATAATAACAGAGACAAAGGAGATAAAATGTTTTAAAAATGATGGAAAAGGGCAGAAATGTAACTGTTAAGGATAAAATGTGTTACAGGAATAATGATGAGACCAGGAAAGGTTTGCCACTGAAATTCAGGGAGGTAACCATTTTGCTGTGCTAGATATTTGGCAGGACCTATAGTACCTGGTGGTAATCTATTTTTCTGGTTAAAAAAGACATATGTGCTCATTTTAAGGAAATTGGAACATTCAGAGGGATAAAAAAATAAACAATGATTGCTCACTATATCAGCCATGAATAACCATTGTTAATGTTCTGAATCATTTCTTTCTTTTGGGATTGATTGGAACTGTGGTATATGCATAATGTTATAGTCTGAGGTACTGTATTTTGCTTAATGTGGGTGACAGTTATATATTTCCCATCAATCTAACATTCTTTTATGAAGTGTCAAGTCATGACTAAGGCCATATCAACCAGAATCAAGGTGGGTTGACTTGTTTCTTGGAATGAGGATTATTATTTTGCTTTCAGATGAAATAGTAAAATTGAGCATTTGCTTTCAGTAACTCTGAGAAAGACTGAAAACCATCTTAGTATCTCAAGACTGTTTTCATCTCTAGTGGCCATATCTCTTAGTTGCATGTCGTAAGCAATTTCTTTCACATACCTAAGGGAGCACTTCCTAGAAGGCCTTAGAAGAGCCCATTCTTGGGTGGAAGGCAAATGCATTGAAGTTTAGAAACAAAGCATCCAGGGGCCCTGTAGTGCCAAGGAGAGCTCAGGCACTTGCAGTTCTCCTGGGCAGAAGTTCAAACCTGGCTGTTCACCCTTGCTGGCTTAGTGACCTTACACAAGTTGTCCTCTTTGAAACTCAGTTTTTTAATATGTAATATTTTATCCTCTATCTCACTGGGGCTCCATAAGAATTAACAAATATAACACATGTAAACAGCTCAGAATATAATGTAAAGTGCAAAAGAAATACTAGCTAGGCATTATTGTTATTGCTGTTATTGCTTTTATTGCCACCAGTCTCATAGTTCTGGAGGCTAGCCAAGTCTAATATCAAGGTGTTTACAAGATGGCTTCTTAGCCTGTGGAAGCATCACTTCCATCTTTGCCTTCATCTTCACCTGGCATTGTGTGTATTTGTTTCAGTGTCCAAATTTCCCCCTTTAATAAGGACACTAATCATATTGGATTTGGGCCTAACCTAAGGATCTCATGATATTAATAAGTATTTACATCTGCAGTTACCTCATTTCCAAATTTAGTTGCATGCTGAGATACTGATGGTTAAGACTTCAATATATGAATTTCGGGAAGACACCATTCAACCCATAGGAGTTAACAGCAGTCATTCCATGCCAACCAGCCTGTCTCCAAGCTCTTGCCTCTGTTAGTGTGTACACTGCAGGCAATGAGGAGGCTCATAGGATGGACCCTTCTCACTGACTCCTGCCTTTTTACACCTGTGTTTATGGTAGGATACAGCACCAAGTAACCACCCATCTTCTCAGTTCAAGGAGAGGCCTTATAGATACCTAGCTTGAGTTTATCTGCTCTATGATTCTAAGTAACTGAGCTTGTCAGGCATCCAAGGTGATATTCAGGAGGGAAGTATACTTGAGTCCTAAATTGTTTAACCTTTCATATTTGCTAATGAATGTTTCCAAATCTGGTTGCCTTCCAATGATTAGCATGAAATAGACATTTTACTATCCCACTCCCTAGATCTCATCTGTCCGGAAACTAGTAGAAGGGCATGGGAAGAGATAATAATGGCAAGTGGAAGACTAGAGATGCTCTGGTCAACTCTCTCAAAGCAAATGCAGCTCTTCATCTGTTCTGGGTTGCCCAACATGATGCATGGACTTATATGATTCACTCTGTGCCGATTCTATCATGTTTATCCATGTCTTAACTTTAAGTCTTCTTTTCAATTTATTGTCTCAGTGTCCGATAGTTTGGAAAGTTGATTCCAGTATAACTTGTTCTGTAAAACACTGTGGTAGATTTGAAGGTCAAGGCTTCACTGAGAAAGAGAAAGAATCACAGCCCCAGACCCCATATGCCTGCCCAGTATAGTTCAGTCACGCAGTAGTGTCTGACTCTTTGAGACCCCATGAATCGCAGCACGCCAGGCCTCCCTGTCCATCACCAACTCCCGGAGTTCACTCAGACTCACGTCCATTGAGTCCGTGATGCCATCCAGCCATCTCATCCTCGGTCGTCCCTTTCTCCTCCTGCCCCCAATCCCTCCCAGCATCAGGGTCTTTTCCAATGAGTCAACTCTTCGCATAAGGTGGCCAAAGTACTGGAGCTTCAGTTTTAGCATCATTCCTTCCAAAGAAATCCCAGGGTTGATCTCCTTCAGAATGGACTGGTTGGATCTCCTTGCAGTCCAAGGGACTCTCAAGAGTCTTCTCCAACACCACAGTTCAAAAGCATCAATTCTTCGGCGCTCAGCCTTCTTCACAGTCCAACTCTCACATCCATACATGACCACAGGAAAAACCATAGCCTTGACTAGACGGACCTTAGTCGGCAAAGTAATGTCTCTGCTTTTGAATATACTATCTAGGTTGGTCATAACTTTTCTTCCAAGGAGTAAGCGCCTTTTAATTTCATGGCTGCAGTCACCATCTGCAGTGATTTTGGAGCCCAAAAAAACAAAGTCTGACACTGTTTCTACTGTTTCCCCATCTATTTCCCATGAAGTGATGGGGCCAGATGCCATGATCTTCGTTTTCTGAATGTTGAGCTTTAAGCCAACTTTTTCACTCTCCTCTCTCACTTTCAACAAGAGGCTTTTTAGCTCCTCCTCACTTTCTGCCATAAGGGTGGTGTCATCTGTATATCTGAGGTTATTGATATTTCTCCCAGCAATCTTGATTCCACCTTGTGTTTCTTCCAGTCCAGCGTTTCTCATGATGTACTCTGCATAGAAGTTAAATAAGCAGGGTGACAATATGCAGCCTTGACATACTCCTTTTCCTCTTTGGAACCAGTCTGTTGTTCCATGTCCAGTTCTAACTGTTGCTTCCTGACCTGCATACAGATTTCTCAAGAGGCAGGTCAGGTGGTCTGGGATTCCCATCTCTTTCAGAATTTTCCACAGTTTGTTGTGATCCATACAGTCAAAGGCTTTGGCATAGTCAATAAAGCAGAAACAGATGTTTTTCTGTAACTCTCTTGCTTTTTCCATGATCCAGTGGATGTTGGCAATTTTATCTCAATAAAGGACAGAAATGGTCTGGACCTAACAGAAGCAGAAGATATTAAGAAGAGGTGGCAAGAATACACGGAAGAACTGTACAAAAAAGATCTTCATGACCCAGATAATCATGATGATGTGTTGACTAGTCTAGAGCCAGACATCTTGGAATGTGAAGTCAAGTAGGCCCAGAATAAGTGCTATCTTATATAATAGCACTTCTGGACATAAGATTTACACTTTTCAACTCCTAAAAGGGTAAAGAAGAACAAATACAATGGAAGTTGATTTTTCCTTAAGTCCTGGCAGAAGTGGTCGGTGGCAGTGGGTTTTGATACAGTTTGGCTCTAAGTTAGAATTAACCTTTTTTTTTTTTTTTCTTACTTTCTATGTAGTTGAGTAACATAGAAAATAATAATTTAAAATTAGATCTATATTGGCCCTGAATTGCTTGCTTATTACCAGAGTGTAGATTTCAAACCTTCTCCTGGAGACCTCAGAAACAGATTATAAAGCATGGTCTTTTGAATCATTGCCAAGTCCTGCAAAGGTAGCCAGGCTAGTCTGCACTGTTTTTGTGAGACATGTCAGTAATGGTAAAAAAAAAAAAAAAAAAACCTGCTTTTTTTGTTGTCCTTAAACTTGTCAGACCCAGTCTTCAGAGTGCGTTTTGACTTCTCAGTGGCCCAGCCTGGCTTGGTGCTCCTAACCTTCTCATTGCTTGGACCTTGTGTTCACTCCTCAGTTGAAGGACACCATCGAGAAGGGGATGGTGTTCTGTCTGGGGGCCCCTGGACCCCTCTCAGGGGTGCACATGCCTTCTCAGGACCACCTGTCTGGGGCAGCGGGGCCCATGTCTGTGAATCAGAGCACCTGTGATCAGGGGACAGAGCTCACTTGATCTGAGCTCTCCCCTTCGGGTGTAGGTCGGCTCAGGAGCTTCCCAGCACCTGCCTGGGCCAGAAGGAGAGGAGTGTGTTGAGGAGCAGCGTGGACTGTGCGCGCACAGGGTTGTTGCCATACGGTCCTGCTTTCGAGTCTGGGTGGCAGCCATGTAGCCCACCTACCCCACTTATTCATCCCTCCCCCATCCCACCATTGGCCACCACTGACTTTCTCTTACTTCCTTGCAGTTTTTTGGACTTCCCAAGTGGCACTGGTGGTAAAAAAAAAAAACAAAAAAAAAACCCCGCCTGTCAATGCAGGAGACATAAGAGACCCAGTGTTCAGTCCCTGGATCAGGAAGATCCCCTGGAGGAGGGCACAGCAACCCACTCCAGTATTCTTGCCTGGAGAATCCCCATGGACAGAGGAGCCTGGTGAGCTACAGTCCATGGGGTCTCAAAGAGTTGGACGTGACTAAAGTGACCTAACACTAGCAGAAGTGATATAATCCTGACCAATTGTTACCACTTCTCCAAAGCAGTGTTTCTCAATGGATTCCCTGATTAGCAAAATCAGTATCCCCTGGGGTCTTCAGGCCTACCCAGTCAGGAACTCTGGAGGCGGGGTCCAGAGCTGTATTTGAGCAAGCTCCGAGGTGATGCTGATACACACTCAAATTTGAGCAGCACTGATTTGAAGCAGTAGTTCTTAACCACGGAGAAGGCAATGGCACCCCACTCCAGTACTCTTCCTGGAAAATCCCATGGGCGGAGGAACCTGCTAGGCTGCAGTCCACGGGGTCGCTAAGAGTCGGACACGACTGAGCAACTTCACTTTTACTTCTCACTTTCATGCATTGGAGAAGGAAATGGCAACCCACTCCAGTGTTCTTGCCTGGAGAATCTCAGGGACGGGGGAGCCTGGTGGGCTACCGTCTATGGGGTCGCACAGAGTCGGACACGACTGAAGCGACTTAGCAGCAGCAGCAGCAGTTCTTAACCATGGCTGCATAGTACAACATCTGGAGCCCTGGTGGTGGGGGGTGGGCGGGGGATTGTCTTCCCTAACCCATATAGGTTGGATCAGAATATCTGGGTGTGGGTTCTGAACAGGGATATTTTTAACAAGTGCCTCAGGTAATCTAACAGACAAACAGGATTGAGGACCACTTTGCTCAATCAACAGAGCCTACAGATGCTATGCTGCTCAGGGGAGCTCTTCTTGAACTTGTGCTGGATGCGAATGGACCTCGTTGCCAGGGCTGTGTGCTCCCACCCTAATTCACCTGGAGCAGCTAAGTTTTATCTGTTTTCCACCCTTTGCTTTAGTATAATGTTTTGTCTGAACAAAGGTTGCTGTGGCTCAAAAGTACAAACATTAATTCTCTGAAGAGTAATAAATTGTAAAAGCCAAGAGTCCCTTGTTTCCTTCTAATTCCATTTTGTGGAGAAGGTGAGACAGTAAAATAAATATATGTGGAGCTTATCAGGAAAGAATAGCAGTGGGAGGCTTTTCGTGAGGTTATAGGAAATCTGAGGTTTTGGAAAGGACTGAAGTACATGGAAACATTTGTGTGGGAAGTCCAGGAATGTGATCTTCTGTTCCAACTGCTCAATGCTTCACTAATCTGATCCTCTAAGACTCCATGCTCATTAGAATATAAATTATATCATCACAGATTAAAAACATGTCCACCTTTTGGAAAATAATTCATGGTATGAAGGTACAAAGTAAAGACTTTTTTCCCTGATTTTGGTTAGCCAGCATCAAACTTTGAGCAAAAATTTAACATAAAGTACAGAGATACTTAAAATAATAAGACGATAGTCAAAGCATCCATTGGCTCATACAGCCCACATCGGGAATTTTTAATGGAAAATAAAATGTTGCAACTGAAATGATTGTACAATTTTAAAATATTTTAAATCCATTTATTTTAATTGAAGCAGTGTTTGTACATAAAGATGCCAAGGTACATGAAAAAGAATAAACATAAAATGTGGCCAGCCTCATTAATCAAGGTATATAGGTATTTTAGATGACAATTTGACTCTCTCTCCTTTCTCTGTCTCTCTCTCTCCCCCTCTCACACACGCACAGACACATATACACACGCGGACAAAGACTTGGTAAAAGTCTTTGCCAACTTTCACAATTAGGAACTTTTAAATACCCAGTAGGTCCCTGGAAAAGGAAACTTGCTAAGGATAAAATCTAGTGTGTTACAGGCAGTTACCATGCCGATGATGGACATGAGTTCTGAGTAAGCACAAAAACAATGAACAGTGTTTAAATCCAGAAAGATATGAAAACAAATGCCTGATGAATGTCATGAGTGTCAGCTGAACAGATGGAAAGAAGAATGAACCTGCAGGGTGGGGAGGCAGAGGTGCTGTCAAAGGTGGTGAAAACAGGAAGCTTCAGTTGGTAGGATACATGGTTAGGAATATAGTAATAACAGCGTTCATTATAGGTGCCTCCTCCTCCTCCCCTGCAACAATCACTCCATAAACCTCTCATAAAATACATTGTCCTTCCAGCTTTCTTTATGTATACCCTCCTCTAGAAACTCAACAAAAGAGCAAAACTTCTTCTGCCAGAAGGGAGAGTCAAAGCTTTTTCTTTATCAGGGAATGAGAAATCAGGAAAGACACACAAAACAGAAAAAAATGCCACACTTCTTTCATCCTGAATCTTTACCATTGGAAGATGAGAAACACTGTGACTTGATTTAAGGGGCCTTTTATCACGGCTTTTGAACCACTTAAGGATAAGGACTTTACCCATTCATGTTCCAACGCCCCAAAGCAAGCATAGGGCATTTAATTAGAAGAGGACACAACATACTTTGAATTTTCTGATTCTCAGAGTTCCTCCCAGGGCTTCAATCAAAATTCCCCACCATCTGGTGTGTGTGTGTGTGTGTGTGTGTGTGTGTGTGTTTAATGAGATTTTAAGTCACAGGTAAGTTATGTATATCTCATGTGCAACTTCCCATAATACTTTCAAACATTTTTAGCAGTGGAATCTGTTTGCATATTAATTCTAACGGCCAAACCACAGTTTGTACAACAGATTAAAGTAGAACTGCACTGACCACTAATGGGCAGGGAGGGACTTCCCTGGTGGTCCAGAGGTTAGGATGCCATAGTTCCACCGCGGGGGGCACAGATTCGATCCCCAGCCAGGAAACTAAGATCCCACATGCTGTGTTGTGAGGCAAAAAAAAAAAAAAGAAAAATAAGTAAATAAATAAAATAGAGCAGAGAGCTCAGACTGCTGGATTACCTTTCCTTCATCCTATAAAATGACTTTGAATATCTTCCATGAAGCATCAGGACTTAAAGTTCTTGGAATATCACTGTTCTAATGCATTTATTCTTATGTGTACATATAGAATTCCTGTATATGCATATGTATATTTATATTATATATATATATATGTTGTGCATAATTATTACAATATACCATCAGTGCATATGGAACACATTTGTTAAATTAGTACAAATGAAGGATAGTTGAAGAATAGTAGCTATTTACTATGGAAAGCAGTTAATGTATCCATGTACCTGCTATAAGACAATTGATCCATCTCTCTGTAACCGAGGCACTATACTCATAGAAATTGACTTGCCCCTCAATTTCTCGCCTTACTNATGAAGGATAGTTGAAAAATAGTAGCTATTTACTATGGAAAGCAGTTAATGTATCCATGTACCTGCTATAAGACAATTGATCCATCTCTCTGTAACCGAGGCACTATACTCATAGAAATTGACTTGCCCCTCAATTTCTCGCCTTACTTTTCACTTAAAAAAAGTAGAACTTTCCTTTATTTTTCTTTGTTATTGAGGTACAACTTATAACAATAAAGTACACAAATCTCAAGGGTACACCTCCATCCCTGTTACCTACCTATGGACACACCTGTGTATTCCCCACATAGATGACATTGGAGAACATTTCACACCCCAGAATGCTCCTTCCAAGTCAACATCATCTCTAGAAGGTAATAATTCTTCTAACCTCTAACATGGAAAGTCAGTTTTGCCTGTTTTTGCGCCTATATAATCCAAAGCAGACAGTGTGAGGTTTTTGCATTGGGTTTCTCTCAGTCAGTGTATGAGACTCATCCAAGTGCACGTGTGTGATACTGATGCATGGTGATGACCTTGACTTTCAGTTTCATAAGAACAAAAGTTACTTGACCTTTATGCCTTTTCCCTATCAAGCTTCATCTCAGCATATATCATCAGCAGCATTCAGAGGTAAAAAGAACTTTTGTTGTTTAGTCGCTAAGTCATATCTAAGTCTTTTGCGAACCCATGAACTGTATAGCCCACCAGTCTCCTTGGTCCATGAGATTTCCCAGGCAAGAATACTGAGGTGGGTTGCCATTTCTTTCTCCAGGGAGTTTTTGCTTCTCCAGGGGATCTTCCCAACCCGAGGATTGAACACGCTTCTCCTACATTGCAGGTAGATATTTTTTACCTCTGAGCCACCTGTGAAGCCCAAAAAGAACTTTAGGATCTTAAAAATATCTACCTCAGTAATGTCAAAGACAGGCCTAAGATCATGCCCTTGGTCCTTGGGAAAGCTGGGACTAGGAGAGCCTGGTCTCTTGACTCCCATCCTAGAGACTTTCCATGACCTCCTGCTCCTGTCTCTCTCTTTTATTCCTGTCCCTCATTTATAATTCCTACTTTTTTTTTTTCCTTTTGAGAAGCAATAGGCAAGCTCATCTTCCCTGTTGGTAATCTCCTGAGCAACACGGCTTAAACTCGTTCTCACTTCCCTTTTGTCCCAAACCCCTACTGGTGCCTTTCGTCCTAATCCATCCTCAGGACTTTGAAATCTCTCTTTCAGTGCATCACTCTATGAAAATCCCCATCACCATGCTGATTACTGATAATTTTCCAGCTATGTTTTAAACTGGGCGTCCCTGGTGGCTCAGACAGTAAAGAGTCCAATCCACCTGCAATGTGAGAGACCCTGGGGGAGAACCAGGGTCAGGAACCCTGCGTGTTCAGTCCCTGGGTCAGGAAGATCACCTGGAGGAGGGCATGAGAACCCACTCCAGTATTCTTGCCTGGAGAATCCCATGGACAGAGGTGCCTGCCGGGCTACAGTCCATGGGGTCACAAAAGAGTCAGACATGACTGAACAACTAAGCACAGCATAATACCAGGTAGCACAGTGGTAAAGAATCTGCCTGTCAATTCAGGAGACGAGGAACATTTGCAACCTTTTCAGGGTTGCAAAGAGTCAAACAAAGACTGAGCACGCATGTGTGCTTAAATGCTTGTTTTCCAGTTTATCTTTCTAGCTACCTAGTTTCAGATTTTTGAGACTTTTGATTCCATCTACTGGAAATACTGTCCTAACTTTCCATAACTTTCCCGCCTCACTGTAGCTTTATCATTTTTAATTTGGATCTACGTTCTTCTATATTTGTTCCATCTTCAGATTGGTTCTTACTTCACATCATCTAATAGATTGAAATTATAAAATTATAAAGACATCTGACAGTATCAACAGCCCATGGTGACTGACCACAAATAGTAATAAAAACAACAAACATTTACATAGTATTTACTATGTGTCAAGCACAATTTAGTTTATACATATTATCTTATTTAATTGTTCCAACTACCCTCTACAATAGGTACCATGGTTAAGAATTCTGTTTTATAGATGAGGAATTGAAGCAAAAAGAAGTAACTCACCTAAGTTCATAAATCTGGTTAGGATTTGAATTTAGGGGGTGTGGTTCCAAAGTCAGATTTTAACTGCCTTCCAAAGATGAAGCCGGTGTGGGTATAAGAATAAAAGAAGTTATCTTAGGGTGCTTTGAATAAATTTTCAGGAAAAATTTGAAGAGACTTCCAGGATGGCCAGTAATATAGCAGACATAGGAATTTAGTCTGGCAAAGCCATCTGGAAGCCAGTGATAGATGGATAAAATGAAGATTTCTAGAGGCTCAGAAATAGCTTGCTTCATGTAAGAATGTGCAGTGAAGTTGCTCAGTCGTGTCCGACTCTTTGCGACCCCATGGACTATAGCCTATCAGGCTCCTCTGTCCATGGGATTTTCCAGGCAAGAGTGCTGGAGTGGATTGCCATTTCCTTCTCCAGGGGATCTTCCCGACCCAGAAATCAAACCCGGGTCTCCCACATTGGAGGCAGACGCTTTACCATCTGAGCCACCAAGGAAGCCCACCATGTAAGAATAGAAGAAATGAAATTGAGCATTCAACCAGTGTTGCAAGGACAAATTGCTGATGTAAACATGATGATTATCTAGAGAAAGGGATGTCTGGGGTTAGTCCAGAACAATTACTTAGACCAAGTTGGTTTTATAGATTATGTAATGGCAGCCTATACATTTTAAAAAATAAAAATGCTAGCTCGTTTTTTATAATATATTAAACTGGATGAACTAAATGGGCAAAGTGATTGATTTGGCAGAAATTAAACTACATGTAATTTCTTCAAGAATATACACAGTATTTAATTATTTCTATTTCATCCATTGTGCCTAGGATAGGATTTTCACATTTTTCATATCAGAATTGCTGAGTTCATATGGGATTTACAGTGCAATTAAAATAGTGATGGATGATTGCAACCTATTAGGACAATAATAGTCAATATTTATTAAATCTTTACTATGTGTTAGGCCTTCCTCTAAGTGCTTGAGGCCATTCAGTCCTTTATAAGATTTATTTGGATAATGTTATTCCCATTTTAAAATAAGAAAATTGAGAGTCTTAGAAGTTATACAACAGGTTCATGGTGGAATAAGTAGTAAAGCTGGAACTCAAATCAATTTGTTTGCCTCTAGAGCCAAAAGTAATATATTATCCACCATACTAGAGACAGACCAAGAGAGACTGAGACAGAACTGAACATTTGTACCTGGATGTATTATGTTGGTGCAAACATAATTGTGGGTGCGGACTGAATTTTAAGTCATTATAATTAGGCTCAAACACATCTTTATTAATCAAAATAGGAACCATTGCAATCAACACATTTTTGCCAACAAGAAATAAGTTTCTTTATTCCTGTACCATAAAAATTCATGCTTCAGGATTTGATGAACTCTTAGAAAGCATTTTCTGCCTCCTGCTGGTTGTGGAAGTCTTTTCCCTGCAAAATATTATCAAGATGCTTTAAGAAGTGACAGTTGGCAAGAGGTCAGGCGAATATGGTGGATGATGCAAAATTTCAAAGTCCAATTTATTCAACTTTGGGAACATTGATTGTACGACTTGCTGTTGGGTGTTACTGTAGAGAAGAATTGGGCCTTTTCTGCTGACCAACACTGGCTACAGGACTTGCAGTTTTTGGTGCATTGCATCAATTTGTTGAGCATACTTCTCAGATGTAATAGTTTCACCAGGATTCAGAAAGCTGTAGCGGATCAGATCAGGAGCAAACGACCAAACAGTGACCATTACTTTGTTTTGGTGTAAGTTTGGCTTTAGGAAGTGTCCTGGAGGTTTTTCTCAGTTTGAACACTTAGTGGGCTGTCGCCAATTGTCATATACAATTCACTTTTCATCACAGATCACAATCAGATTGAGAAATTGTTTGTTGTTGTTGTGTAGAATAAAAACAACTTTTTTTAAAATTGTAGTCAGCTCATGAGGCATCCACTTATCAAGCTTTTTCACCTTTCCAAGTTGCTTCAAATGCCGAATGAGCATAGAACAGTTGATGTTGAGTACTTGGGCAGCTCTCATATAGTTGTAAGAGAATCAGCTTCAATGATCCTCTCAACTGGTCATTGTCAACTTCCAATGGCTGGGCACTACAGTCCTTATCTTCAAGGCTCTAGTCTCCTTTGCAAAATTTCCTGAAGCACCACCACCCTGTATTTTCATTAGTAGTTCCTGGGCCAAATGCGTTGTTGTTGCAGTCTTGGCTGGCTTTACAACCCATTTTGAACTTGAATAAGAAAATCGCTCAAATTTGCTTTTTGGTCTAACATAATTTCCCTAGTCTAAAATAAATATCAAATAAATAGCAATTAATAAGTCATTAGCAGAAAACATAAAACCAGAAATATGCATTAAAATGATGTATAACATAACTGCATTTATTTAATAATGTATTCTAATTACAAACAGCAAAGTTCAACAATGCAAAACTGCAATTACTTCTGCACCAACTTAAAATAGAAGCAATATTAATTTAATGGATGCTAATGAAATAGCTATATAGAGCTCTGAAATGTTTTATTTAAGATTATCGGAGCATAATTCTGCTTCCCCCACACATGCCTTCTATTGTGAGGCTCAGGATCTACATGAAAAGAATCTCTGGTCAGTGATTATGCCTATGAATCCATTAGAAATGAATAGTGCCAAATATATCTTCTGTTGTTTGTGCTTTGTAAACTATTTTCTCTTGTTTAATCTCATTTTATGATCACAATCTTGAAATGTAGTTCAGGGATTATTATGCAAAAGCCCAGTCATGGGAAAGGACTTAGAGGTCCTAGTTCAATGATAGAAGATCACCACAATAGAATCCAGAGCTACTGATTCTCAATCTTGACCCAGGTCTTGCTCCTTAGTTTATTTAAATTGAATCTCTTTCCTTATTATATGCCTCCAGTATTTACTCAGCTCTGTGTCTAACCCAAAGAAGTTCTACAGAAAACATAAATTGAAAGAAAACAAGCTTTTCTGCCTGAATAGATGAAATTTTAAAGATAATGAGTTTTACCACCTAATTATGACATCATTAATCAAGCTTATTATCGTTGTGAGTGCCCCAGAAAGTACAATACTTTCCAAGTGCAAGCTTTCAGACAAAAGCGAACATGAGTTGGGTTTTTTTTAAGTTGGTCTATTGCACCCCTCTTAAAAGATCAAGCTTTCACATCAGCACCCCTGAATCCAGATCCTAACCTCAACATGTATCATTAGTGGTAGGGGCAAGTTAGACTCAACTTCTCCAGACCTTAGTTTCCTCACCTATAGAAATGATCTAACAATATCTGCTGTTTAGGATAGTTGTAAATATTAAATAGTCACATAAGGTATTCAAATAGTAACTAAACCAGTGTAAATAATAACTGGTATTTATTACATTACCATCATCACTGTCATATTTTTACATTTTATCTATAAAAGCATTGGTTGTAATACTTCCTATTTTATACCATAAAGAAAGGATAAGGTTTCAATCCAACCATGCCTTGCCATTGACTATAAGATGCATCAAATTCAATAATTTTAACAAAGTGAAAAAAAAAGTTTCATCAAGTACACAAAATACAGTACAGGTGTGTGTGTGTGTGTGTGTGTGTGTGTGTGTGTGTGTGTGTGTTTTCAAAGATTTAAACTTCAGTCTGGATCATTTAGTTTTAAGTAAATTTTCCCAGAGAAAGTTTAAGAGCAGTTTTCTGTCCACCAAAGTGAAATTCTTTCAACAGTAGAATCAAAATGTTCTAAGGTACAGAGCACTCTGTGTGCTTCTCTGGTTAGTATATTTTTAAACTTATGAATGCTATTTTCATAATGGGCATGTGCTCACAGGTTTTTGTGATGGGCTAATGATATATATTGCTAGTAACAAATAAATATTTCTGCTATGTCATTTGAAAAGTAAAACATATTCTTGTTTATAACCAGATAAATACACTTGCAGATGTTTTCCCGTAAAAAGAAGGGATATCTAGTGAATTTCAGGAACTTTATTGGAATGACAAAGTTCAAACTGCTGCCAAAGCCAACACATAAGGTTTATATATAGACAGAGAAGAACAGATTTTGTGTGTTGTTGAGATTTTTATTTCTTGGTTCACGTTTTCCATTACTGCTTGGTCAGTAGCCATGGAGGATTCAAGGTGGTTTCACTCAATAAAAACCTCTGGTTCCCTATCCTCGTCTCCTAACTTTATTCAAAACTAAGCACAAATCTGAACAAAGATTAAATATCTAGAGAACATAGCAAATTATTAGAGAGCAATATTAAACTTGTCTTGCATTTTTGAAGATAATCTAATATATAAGCTATCTTTGGAACAAGGACTTTAAGGTTAATGATATCATGACATGACTCTAGTATAACTAAATCTCTCATGACAGTTGATTCAGAATTGTATACACGTTCACTATCACAGCAATTGACAAGATCAAATGCATGGATCCAATTCAGGATGTTCTTTTGTTGGAAGTAAAGATACTTGATATAGCAGTAGTTATTTGACTACCATGGCTCACCATTCTCAAATGAAGGCCTCATTTATTATGGACACTTGCAGTGAGTTTAAAAGGAAAAGAGCTTTGAGGACAACAACTTACAGTAAATGACAAATATTGAAACATGAAATGTTTTCTGAACATTTTGTGAGTTTTTAAATTTGTTTTATTTTAACGTGTGTTTTTAAAATGCTCTTCTTTGGGGAATAGAATACAGAGATGGCCAGGATTGTGATTCCCGTTGTAATTCTAGATTTGAAAGGTAGACAATCTTTGGAGGTGCACTTAAAGAAGTGACTGTAAATCACTGAATCTAAGATGATTTTGATTATAAAATGGAACCTCAAACATATGTACCACTAAGAATAAAAATATACTGGCAATCAAATTATGATGCACCATCAATTACTGCATGTCAATTTCTGAGAAGTTAAAATGTGAAGATGTGAATAGCTTAGATTGATAAAATATCATAGTTTCCATGATAAAATGTAGCCACATCACCTCAGAAGCACTCAAATATAGAGATAGTCAGGGAACTTGATTACTTCAGGAGGCATAGAGGAGCTCCCACATAACTATGGATGCTTTGGTTTAACCCTATGAAATAGATCCTTGATTCTGTACCCTAGAAGTTCAAGAGATCTTCACTACTCACTCTCTTCTACCTGCCAATGCAAATTCCAGAGCAAAGAAAATATTCACAGCTTACAAGACCAGCTGCTTTAATGTCCTGTGCCACTTTTGCACAAAGAAGTTTCAAAAAATAATTCTAATTCTCATTTAAATAAAATTACTTATAAAGGTATTGCAGAAGGAAGTCTAAAGAATGATAAATCACTGATATCTTAGAAGAACCATGACCTATATAGGATTTCATATTCTGGAACCATATGAGAGTTTTGTTCTTTCAAGGCAAGTGAATGTTTCACATCTCCCTTTTTCCCACCAGCCACATTTTAATTCATTAAGCCACATTGGGACAAGTATAATATACTATGGGGGATAGGGAGATGGAGGACAAATACTAAAAACCATATTCCAAAGGCTTGTGCTGTGTGCTTAGTCACCTAAGTCATATCCTACTCTTTGTGACCCCATGGACTGTAGCTCACCAGGCTTCTCTGTCCATGGGATTCTTCAGGCAAGAATACTGGAGTGGGTTGCCATGCTCTCCCCCACAGTATGTTTCCAACCCAGGGCTCCAATCCACTTCTCTTGCATTGCCAGGTGGGTTCCTTACCAGTTGTGCCACCCGGAAAACTCAAATCAAGACAGTTCATCCAAATAGTTGAGTATTTGATGGCTAGCTTGACAATAGTAAAAGAGCCATATACAGACACACACATGCAAAACAGGTCATGGAAACAAGAGCGTGAACAAGTAGTGGTAAAGGAAGCAAGCTGAGTTTATTTGAATGTATTGTAGATGTAATACAAGAATGTGAGAACCTTTTTCCATACATTTAGCATGTTTGGACGGAGCAGGCAATGGCACCCCACTCCAGTACTCTTGCCTGGAAAATCCCATGGATGAAGGAACCCCGGTGGGCTGCAGTCCATGGAGTCACTAAGAGTCGGACAGGACTGAGTGACTTCACTTTCACTTTTCACTTCATGCATTGGAGAAGAAAATGGCAACCCACTCCAGTGTTCTTGCCTGGAGAATCCCAGGGACTGGGGAGCCTGGTGGGCTGCCATCTATGGGGTCGCATAGAGTCAGACACGACTGAAGCGACTTAGCAGCAGCAGCATGTTTGGAGATGGGTAAGCCCTATTCTCTTCCCAGGTGGAACAGTGGTAAAGAATCCCCCTGCCAATGTAGGAGACACAAGAGATGCAGGTTTGATCCCTCAGTTGAGAAGATCACCTGGAGCGGGAAACACCAACCCACTCCAGTATTCTTGCTTGGAAATTTTCATGGACAGAGGTGCCTGGCAGGCTTAAGTCCTGGGATAGCAAAGAGTTCAGACAGGACTGAGCATGCATGCAGTACAAGCCCGATTCTACAAGGTGAGAAACGAGGCAATCAGCAGCAGCATTCTTAATTAGCTCCTTTTTCTCAACTCCCAGTAATAAATGAGATTTCTGAAGGGAAGGAAATTCTAGAATATCATCTCTCCAGGATATACTTGAAAAAAAATTCTTCTAAATTTTGTAGACATTATAGAAATGCTGTTCATATTCAGACATCTTCATATTTGAATACTTCAGTGAAGGAAAAAAAGACTAAATCAACTTACATTTACATAGTCCACCAAATTTCCATAAACTTATGTGAGCAGAAAGTTAAAAAGTTGCCCCCAAACTGTGCAAATTCTTTACTATTTCTTTTTTCTTTTCTGTATTTTTCTCCTTTGTTTAAAAAAAAAAAGGAAACAGCATCAAGAAAAAATGTGCAGAAACTGTGTACCTATTTGATGTGTGCAAATAGCAAATCACAATGAAACCCAACTTCCAGTGTGCCAAACTACACAGAACCCTGAAATAATTTCAGCTGAAGTGAGGCAAAGGGTTTAGTTTGCTTTTAAGTTTAATGTTTAAGGAGTGTGCAAAGAAGGTAATAACATTGTGTAAAATATAATAGTTTTTTTTTCAAAGTTTAAACTTTCTTATTTTAAATTATATGTACACTTTTTATGCATGACTCTATCACTTTTGATAGATTTCAGGGACTTACCTGAGCTGTGGAACCTGAGGATTCGCATATGTGTGGAGTCCCTGTCCTTTAACTCGCAGGGTGCCTCATAGAGCAAAAGAGCTGTATGCCTAACTAGCATTTCTATTGTTCTTTGTGTTCCGCACAGTGGCCCTGAGAACCAAAGGACAGAAGAGGCCACAGAAACACTGCTGGGCCTTCCTGCCATGAGGAAGGAGCACTCTCTTTTACATAACAACAGAAGGCAAATTTCTGCTCACTGACCTCGGTTTTTTGTTGATAAAATTGCTGCTATGCTCCCATGTAAAGAATTAGCTCTGATATGAAATAAAAATTCCTCTTAAGATTGGGGCAACATTCAAAAAAATGATGTGATGAAAAGGACAAGATTTTCAATTCATGACAAACATCCTCCTAAAATAACATTTGTATGGCCAAAAATGAAACAAATGATTCTAAGAAACAGAGCCCTCCTAAGGCTCGTTCCAAGTCTTCTAAATATAGAAGATATTACTTTAAATACAATTTGAGCACCCTGCTTTCCCTGAAGGCAGCCATTGTCTCCCATCCCTTTAAATGCAGTGGGTCTTCTGTGTGAGTTTCCTTAAGTGAGTTTCCTTAACTTTGACAGCAAACATCCTGTTGTAGGTCAGTTAGTTTTAAATCTGTTGAGTACCTATTATGCTTTTTTGTATCTTGATTTTATTTAATCTTCACAACCCTGAGATACATCTATTAATATGTCCATGTTTAAGGATAAGGAAACAAAATATCACAGAGGTTAAATAAAATGTTTAGAGACAAATTATATTTATTTATTTCTATGTTTTGTTGTTCTTGCTGTCATGACCTTTTGGTTTTTAATTGAAGTACAGTTAATTTATAATGTTTCAGGTATATAGTGAGTGATTCACTTCATAGATATGTACATTCCTTTTCATTTTTTTTCTTATAGGTTATTACAAAATATTGAGTATAGTTCTCTTTCCAGTACTCTAGTCTTGGTTACCTATTTTATGCATGGTGGTTTGTATCTGCTAATCCCAAACTCATTTATCCCTTATCCCTTTCCCCTTCGGTAACCATAAGTTTGTCTTCTATGTCTGTGGGTCTATTTCTGTTTTGTATATAAGTTCATTTGTATTGTTTTTAAGTTAAAGGATTACCATTTGGACTCAGTTTTGTCTAATTCCATAATCTATCAAATCTATCCTAGTTTCATAAAATCTTGCCCCTAACAATGCATGATTCAGTGGAATTTTGCTAAGAACCATGGAGCACAACTAACCTTGAGCAGTGGTAAATAAATTCAACATATAAATATAGAAATTAAAAAATGAGAGACAGAGAGAGAGAAAATAGTAGAAACAGTTCAACTAGAGAAATTAGCCACCAGTCCTGAGAGTTAGCCTCTAGGCTGTATACTTTACAAAGAAGAAAATATAGCCTAAAGTATTGAAGATATATCCTTCTCTGGGATAATGGAGGTTTCTATAGCAAAAGACTGCATGTAGATGAATCTTTAGCAGAGCTTTGATTGGGCGGTGGTTAGTTCTGTGGTACTTCTCAACTTTTTGTGCATAGCAATCACCTGGGATCTTGTTCACATATAGATTCCGGCTCTGGGAGTCTGAAACAGACCCAGGATTCTGCATTCTAACAAGCTCCCAAGTGATGCTGATGCTGCTGTGATCCAAGGACCTCACATTGAGTAGCAAGTGTCTAGAGGAAATCTTTAACTAAGGCTTCAAAGAGAATAGTACTAGGAACCAAACTCCACCACTTAATCAGCCTATGAATTAAGGTAAATGTCTTTACCTCTAAACTGTTTGTCAGTAAAGTGGAAATTATGATAATATTAATTAGCATTCTATGCCAGGCACTGTTATAAATGCATAAGATTAATTAACTCTTTTAATATTTATAATACTTTAATTTTACTATTCATGATGATGAAAATGTTGTCATAGAAAGCTCAAATAACCTGCACCCAAGCCATGTGACTAGTAAGTGGCCAAGAATAATTCAGATCCTAGTCAGCTTAGCTCAGGAGTCCACCATTTGCAACCACACCTTAGTGGAACACATATGGAAGTCTGCCAGCAGGCATGTAAAGTACCACATTCAGTGCCCAGTAAATCTGAGTTCTACTTCCCTTCTCCTACAGCAAGTTTGGTTCTCCTTAAGCAGAATCTACTTACAACATAAAATTTAGAAAATTATACCACTTTGTAGGATGCATTTTTCACATTGATCTCTCTGGTGGACTTTTCTTTAGCTATAGAGAATCTGCAGTGTTTAGAGATTTGCATGAATTCCTACTGTTGACAGAAGGCGCTGTTTTGATCTCTCTTGCATCATTACTGGATCCATATGTTTCCCTTCTTTCTAGAAGTTCCAAAAAATTCTGCAATACATGGAAAATAGCATTTGCTACAGTTATAACTTTATATGTTGCCCTTAGAAAAATAAAGATCTAGCCTTATTAAATACAAAACAGTGGTAGCTTATTGAACAAAGATTTATCAAAGTCTTGTTTTATAGAAAGCTTCCCTGATTTTTTAAAAATTTTCATTAAGGTTTTTATAAATTAAAAACTACCTCTTTTTAAAAGTGTAACTGTATGATATCATAAGTGAAACGAATCACCAGTCTAGGTTTGATGCAGGATGCTTGGGACTGATGCACGGGGATAATCCAGAGAGAAGGTGTGGGGCGGGAGGGGGGATGTGGGGGTCGGGATTGGGAGTTCATGTACACTCGTGGCTGATTCATGTCAATGTATAGCAAAACAAATACAGTATTGTAAAGCAAAACAAACTAAAAAATAAAAATCAATTTAAAAAAAAGTGTAACTGTTATGTTAAAGCTAGAAACAATTTAAAAAAGTACTTTGCATCCACTGCATTGTATATAAAGTTATCTACCATGAACAGACTTATATAGGAAATATGACTGAGTGAAAATGATATTATATACCATAATGGTAGAATAGTTTGCTTCTAGAAGGAGCTTCAAATATTTCATATTCAAACTTTATTATTAATATATTCTAAAGTATGAAAGTTGTTTATCTTCTTGATGTCACTGCTAAAGAATGATGAGGCACTTTTTGTGGAGGGAACTTTCTGGAAACAGAGCTTATATTTCTGGAAATACTTCTCTCATATGATAGAATGTTTTTTTTTCTTTTCTGCAACAGGGCTGCTTCTTGCCACATCTGTCATTTGATAAAGCACACTGTAGCAATTCCCAATTCTTACAGTAAATCTGTCCTGGGTAAATGCTTATGTGGAGAAACAGATGATGATAATCAACTAATTGTCTTTAGGGGAAAATATGAAAAATAATAAAGAATTTGTCTTTTAAGAGTATGAGATGCAGTGATGATCTAGAGATAAGTGATGCCAGATTTATTACTTTATTTTTAATTAATTAATGTATTTGGTTGAACTGGGTCTACATGGCTGCACACAGGCTCTCTCTAGTTACAAAGACAGGGGTGTTACTGTTTGTTGCAGTGCACAGGCTTTTTATTGCAGTGACTTTTCTTGTTGCAGAGCACAGGCTCTGAGAACACAGGTTCCAGTGTTGTGGTGCAGGCGTAGTAGTTGCAGTGCATGGACTTTAATTGCTTCAAGACTTATGGAATTTGTTCAGAACAGGGATTGAAACTCCATCTCTTGTACCACCAGGAGCATCTGAGTTTTTTTTTCTTCTTCTTCATTTAAATTCTAATGATTAAAACAGCATGGTACAGATGCATGGGGGCAAGGATGTACAACAGAGAACCCAGAAATAAATTCAAAACCATATAGCAATTTAGAATATAAAAGAGGGACAATTCAATCAAGTTGAGAATATCAATCATATTCAGTAAGTAGTGTTGAGACAATTTTGTAGTCACTTGAAAACATAAACTGAATACATACAGGACACTTTAAACCAACTGTAAATTTATTTATTTATTTATTTAATATATAGTCAAAGCTTTAATTATTCTCAAACAAGTGGTTATTGTTTTGTTTTGTTTTTTTACAATATTGTATTAGTTTTGCTATACATTGACATGAATCCGCCACAGGTGTACATGTGTTCCCCATCCTGAACCCCACCCCGCAACCTCCCTCCCCATACCATCCCTCTGGGTCATCCCAGTGCACCAGCCCCAAGCATCCTGTATCATGCATCAAACCTGGA
>SJXQ01009961.1:0-15830 GCA_006408695.1 Aepyceros melampus
GCAGGGAGGCCTGGCGTGCTGCGATTCATGGGTCCCAAAGAGTCGGACACTACTGCTCGACTGAACTGAACTGAACTGTTGTGGGATATTTCTTATTTTAACTTTTTTTTAAAGTACAAACAACTCCTTAGAAAACTACTTTGTATATGAATTTTGCTGTTTTTCTTGGTAATTTCTTTCACTTATTTTTCCTTAATATAAGCATATGATCTACTGTTTATAAATTTCAGGTGAATTTGGTTTATCTATGTTCATGATTCATAAGAACATACACTTGAATTTTGTTTTTATGCAGCCTGAAAATATTGTCTTTTAATCACATTATATAATTTATTTACATTTAATATAATAAATGGTGTGGTTGGAAGTCTGCCTTCTTGGTATTTATTTTCTATCTGTGTATTATCTTTTAATACACAATACTTTTTAAATTTTAGAGGTTGTTGTCTTATAGTCTCCTTCTTTACTTTCTTTTGGGGAGTCAAGTTTTTGCATATTTGATTTTAACAATTTCACTGAAATTTTAGATACATCCTTTTGTTCAAATTTTAGATGTTTCTCTGAAGCTTGAAATATGTATCTTTTAGTGTATTACATTATAAATGGATAATGTTATCCCACTTCAGACACAAAAAATATGACTTATAATAGTGAAACATTATTTTGTCTCAATGATAGCTCAAATTAATAAATTTACATGTCCAGTTATCAAGCACTCCATGGAATTCTTACACTGAAGGATACATAAATTGTATCTTTACCTTGGGCTTCACTGGTGGCTCAAATGGTAAAGAATCTGCCTGCAATGCGGGAGACCCGGATTTGGTCCTGAGTCAAGAAGTGTCCCTGGAGATGGAAATGGCTACCCACTGCAGTATACTTGCTTGGAGAATCCCATGGATAGAGGAATTCTTGCTTGGAGAATTCCATGGATAGAGAAGACGGCAAGTTACAGGCCATGGGGTTGCAACGAGTTGAACAATCCTAAGTGACTTTCACTTTCTTTTTCATCTTTCCCTTTAATGCTAGCTGAGGTATCACTTTGCTCACAAAGGTCCATACGCTCAAAGCTATAGTTTTTCTAGTAGTCATGTACGGATTTGAGAGTGGGATCATAAAGAAAGCTGAGCGCCAAAGAATTGATGCTCTTGAGCTGTAGTGTTGGAGAAGACTCTTGAGAGTCCTTTGGACTGCAAGGGGATCCAACCAGTCAATCTAAAGTAAATCAACCATGAATATTCATTGCAAGGACTGGTGCTGAAGCTGAAGCTCCAATAATTTGGCCACCTGATGGGAAGAATCAATTCACTTTAAAGATCCTGATACTGGGAAGGATTGAGGGCAAGAGGAGAATAGGGAAACAGAAGTTGGGATGGTTGGATGGCATCACCGACTCAGAGGACATGAGTTTGCGCAAACTCCAGGAGATAGTGAAGGACAGGGAAGCCTGGTGTGCTGCAGTCCACAGGGTCTCAAAGAGTTGAACATGACTGAGCAGTTGATAAAAAACAAGCTGAGATACAGTGGTGCTTCATTTTCAGTGTAACATGTTTCAGTTCAGTTCAATCGCTCAGTTGTGTTTGATTCTTTGTGATCCCATGGACTGCAGAGTGCCAGGCTTCCCTGTCCATCACCAGCTCCCAGAGCTTGCACAAACTCATGTCCATTGAGTCAGTGATGCCATCCAACCATCTCATCATCTGTCATCCCCTTCTTCTGCCTTCAATTTTTGCCAAATCAAGGTCTTTTCCAATGAGTCAGTTCTTTGTGTCAGGTGGCTAAAGTATTGGAGTTTCAACTTCAGCATGAGTCTTTCCAAGGAATATTCAGAACTGATTTCCTGTAGGATGGACTGGTTGGGTCTCCTTACAGTCCAAGGGACTCTCAAGAGTCTTCTCCAACACCACAGTTCAAAGGCATCAGTTCTTCAGTGCTCAGCTTTCTTCAACTCTCACACCCGTACATACTATTGGAAAAACCATAGGTTTGACTAGATTGACGTTTTTTGGCAAAGCGACATCTCTGCTTTTTATATGCTCTCAATGTTGGTCATAGCTTTTCTTCCAAGGAGCAAACATGTTTTGATTTCATGGCTGCAGTCACCATCTTCAGTGATTTTTGGAGCTCCCCAAAATGAAGTCTCTCACTGTCCATTGTTTTCCCATCTATTTGCCATGAAGTGCTGGGGGAAGATATCATGATCTCTAGTACAGCCACTATGGAGAACAGTGTGGAGATTCCTTAAAAACTGGAAACAGAACTGCCATATGACCCAGTGATACCATAGCTGTGCATACCCACCAACGAAACCAGAATTGAAGGAGTCACATGACCCCAATGTTCATTGCAGCACTGTTTACAATAGCTAGGACATGGAAGAAACCTAGATATCCATCAGAAGATGAATAGATAAGGAAGTTGTGGTACATATACCCAATGGAATGTTAGTGAAGTGAAAGTCGCTCAGTCGTGTTCAACTCTTTGCAACCCCAAGGACTATACAGCCCACAGGATTCTCCAGGCAAGAATACTGGAGTGGGTAGCTTTTCCTTTCTCCAGGGGATCTTCCCAACCCAGGGATAAAACCCAGGTCTCCCGCATTCCAGGCAGATTCTTTACCAGCTGAGCCACAAGGAAAGCCCAAGAATACTGGAGTGGGTAGCCTATCCCGTCTCCAGGGGATCTTCCTGACCCAGGAATCAACCAGGATCTCCTGCATTGCAGGTGGATTCTTTACCAGCTGAGCTATGAGGGAAGCCCAGCTACCAAAAAAAGAACACACGAGTCAGTTCTAATGAAGTGGATGAAACTGGAGCCTATTGTACAGAGTGAAGTAAGTCAGAAAGAGAAACACCAATACAGTATATTAATTCATATATATAGAACTTAGAAAGACAGTGAGACAGCAAAAGAGGCATAGATATAAAGAACAGACTTTTGAACTATGTGGGAGATGGTGAGGGTGGGATGATTTAAGAAAATAGCATGAAACATGTATATTACCATATGTAAAATAGTTGACCGGTGCAAGTTCGATGCATGAAGCAGGGCACTCAAAGCCGGTGCTCTGGTACAACCCAGAGGGATGGGGTGGGGAGGGAGGCGGGAGGGGGTTCAGGATGGGGGCACATGTACATCCACGGCTGATTCACATCAGTGTATGGCAAAAACCACCACAATATTGTAAAGTAATTAGCCTCCGATTAAAATAAATTAATTAATTAAAAAAAATTCCCTGATGAAGCTGATGCAAACTCCAACCACATGCCATGCCAAAATGTCTCCAATCATGAAAACAATTTCAGTGGAGATGACACAGTCATCACCACCATGCTTATGATGGAAGGCAACTATGCTTTTCCAAAGGTGATAATTTCACCATAATAATAATGGCAGGAAAGGAACAGTTTTTAAGTAAGGGGATACTGAGTGGAAAAAACAACAGGTTTTTAAGAAAATAAATAAATGCCTGTTTTGAGGAGCGATAATAATTTCACAAGAAAATTTTTACATTTTCCAGTGTGCCGATTTTCCTACGCAATTGACTTTCTTTAAAAAGATATTTCACATAAGTATATCATGTTTTTACTACTACCATTTAAAAAAAATTTTATCATATTGGCAGCTAATGCTAATATTAAATTTTATAGTAGGTTAAAATAGATGCAAGATGAGTAATAAAATATATCTTTTTTGATAGAGTTTTCAAAATGATGATATATTGATCTCAATAAATTTTGGATGCTGAGAAATTTTATCAAATTGATTTTATGGAAGACACCATAAAATAAAAGATACATTAGTAGAGCCCTCATGTAAATTTCCTAAAGCTTATAATGATAATAATTTGATAAATTACCTGCACTAGTAACTTTATCAAGAACTTTAGATAGATTGAGAAATGATTAGCTGTAATAATAATCTTATGAAAAAGTGCTATTATTATCTTCTTTTGTATATGAGGAAACTGAGGCAGAGAGAGAAGGCAATGGCACCCCACTCCAGTACTTTGCCTGGAAAATCCCATGGACGGAGGAGCCTGGTAGGCTGCAGTCCATGGGGTTGCAAAGAGTCGGACACGACTTAGTGACTTCCCTTTCACTTTTCACTTTCATGCATTGGAGAAGGAAATGGCAACCCACTCTGGTGTTCTTGCCTGGAGAATCCCAGGGACGGGGGAGCCTGGTGGGCTACTGTCTATGGGGTCACACAGAGTCGGACATGAGTGAAGTGACTTAGCAGCAGCAACAGAGGCACAGAGATAGTATATACATTCTCCAGGATACTACAGAATCCTGGGCCTTCATTCTTAGATACCATCACATGTACTGCCTTATTCTTGGATAAAATATTTCCAATAAAAATGTCTAAATACTAAATACAAAAAAAAGTTCTGTTGAAACTTAGAAAAAAATAGGAGAAAAATACTATTATTTTACTCAAATATATAAATATGAATATATGATATTTGAGGCTCATTTTTTGTTTACTAATATTTATAATTAGTAGTAATGATATTTGTAGTAGTAGTGAGGATATTAAATATTAAAAGTAATTGTAATAGTAATATTTAGTAATAGAAATAATGGTGTTGGTAGTATTAATAATAGTTGTTTAGTTGCTAAATCATGTCTGGCTCTTGTGACTCCATGAACTATAGCCCACCAGGCTCTTCTTTCCATGGGATTTCCCAGGCAAGAATACTGCGGTGTGTGTGAGCCACTCAGTCGTGTCTGACTCTTTGTGACCGCGTGGACTGTAGCCCACCAAGCTTCTCTGTCCATCGGATTCCCCAGGCAAGAATGCTAGAATGGTTTACATTTTTTTCTCCAGAGAATCTTTTCGACCACTGGCAAATACTGCTACCACATTTGGCACAGGATGGTCACAAGTCCAGTTAAAATATAAAAAGAGGAAAAGAGAATTTTCATTCTTGATGGTCACCAAAAGTCAGATCAAAATATCCAGTTATAAGGAGAGAAATAAGTGTGACCATTTTTGCTGCTAGCACATGAAGTCTTTGAGTTCTACTGCACACACTGCTATATAGTGACCTGAACAGGGCTGTTTAAACCTACTCAGGTTAACTTAAATGCAAATTGTATTTATTTATCTATTATAGCTTATTGAGTAGAATGTGATGAGCAGGCTTCTTTTTTTTTTTCTTTTTTCTCCATATACATATATGGAGAAACTATATATATATGTGTGTGTGTGTATATATATATATATATATAGAGAGAGAGAGAGAGAGAGAGTTGGCTTACAATGTTTCAGCCTCACAGCAGGGTGATCCAGTTATACATAGACACATACATTATTTTTCACATTACTTTCCATTATAGGCTATTACAAGACATTGACTATGGTTCCCTGTGTTATAGAGTAAATCTTTGTTGCTTGTTGCATACCTATTTTTTAAAAAATTTTATTCATACTAAGTCAAACAAGTGGAATCAAAAATGTCATAAAGTTTTTAGTTAGGCAAAAATTTTAACTTTTTAAGGTGCATAATTATACATACTATTTATATAAATGTATATGGAAGCTTTTCTACCATGCTTGATAAAGTCTTGAGAAAGAACATCAAAAAAATAAAGAAGAAGAGGAGATGGAGAAATTGGAAAATAGAAACTAAATGAAATGGGAGCACTGAATCTGAAATACAAAAAGTTAAACAAATTAGATAAAAGTAAAAGATCCTCATATAGTACAGTTGTTTCTAAGCATGGCGCTCATTAGAAACATATCTGGAGCTATGGAGATAAAATACAAATATCTGGATATTTGTATTTTTCAAAAAATTCCAAGATAATTCTGATATGTATCTGGCTTTTAAAAATATGATTACAGATTTTTCTATTAAATGGTAATTTCAGTGATATAGGATTCTGTTATTTTTCTGTTGACCAATCATGATACAATGATATTAAGTGAGTAATATTTACACAATCACCATAGTAATGACGTTTATCAGTTTTCACAATCAATAGCCAGACAAAAAAATAAAAGATAATTACAACTGCAAGCCATAATGGGAACAGGATTAACCTACAATATAAAATAGCTACATACAGTTTGTGGGTGTCAAGCAGAGTGATGTGGTGTGTGAAATTACATATATGTACGTTTTCATCTGCCCAGCTAATCTGTCTTTTGACTGATGCATTTAATCTATTTACATTTAAGGTAATTATTAATATGTACGAAACTGTTACCATTTTCGTAATTGTTTGGGCTTACTTTCTGTAGTTCTTTTCCCTGTTGTTTCCTGCCTAAAGAAGTTCCTTTAGCATTTTTTGTAAAGCTGGTTTGGCGGTGCTGAATTCTCTTAACTTTTGCTTGTCTGGTAAGCTTTTGATTTCACCATCAAATCTGAATGAATCTCGCTGGGTATAGAATTTAGTTGTAGGTTCTTCCTTTTCATCTCTTTAAATATGTCGTGCTTTTCTTTTCTGGCTTGCAGAGTTTCTGTTGGGAAAGCAGCTGATAACCTGATGGGAGTTCACCTGTGTGTTATTCGTCATTTTCCCTTGTTGTTTTAAATATTTTATCTCTGTCTTCAATTTTTGTCAGTTTGATTGCTAAGTGTTTTGGTGTGTTTCTTCTGGGGTTTATCCTGCCTGGGGTTTTCTGTGCTTCCTGCACTTAATTATTTCCTTTCCCATGTTAGCAAAGTTTCAGCTATTATCTCTTCAAATGTTTCCTCAGGTCCTTTCTCTCTGTCTTCTCCTTCTGAGACCCCTAATGTGGATGTTATTGCATTTAACGTTGTCCCAGAGGTCTCTTAGGCTGTCTTCATCTTTTTTCTTTCTTTTTTCTATATCCTGTTCTGCAGCAGTGGTTTCCACCGTTCTCTCCTCCAGGTCATTTATCTGTTCTCCTGCCTCATTTATTCTGCTTTGATTCCTTCTAATGTATTCATGTTTGCTTACTCTTAGTTCTTCTAGGTATTTCTTACATTTTCTCCATTGTTTTCCTGAGGTCTTGAATCATCTTCGTTGTCATTACTCTGAATTCTTTGGTTGGAAGGCTGCTGATCTCCGCTTCATTTTGTTGTTTTTCTGGGGTTTTGCTTGTCCTTTCATCTGGGATATGACTCTCTGCTTTTTCATCCTCATTAGCTTTCTGTAATGTGGTTTGTGTTTTAGCTGTAGGATTGTGGTTCTTCTTGCTTCTTCTCTCTGCCCTCTGACGGATGAGGCTGGAGGCTTATGTGAGCTTCCTTGATGGGAGGGACCGGCAGTGTGAAAAGCTGGGTCTTGCTCTAGGGGGCGGGACCTTGCTCAGTAAAGATTTAACCCAGTTGTCTACTGATGGGTGAGGTTGTGCTCCCTCCCTGTTAGTTTTTTTTGCCTGAGGCAACCAAGCCCTGGGGTCTGCAGGCTCTATGGCAGGGCTAATGACACCCTCCAAGAGGGCTTATGCCAGGGGAGGCATTCTCGGATTGCTGCTGCCAGTGTTCCTGTCCCTGTGCCCAGCCCCTCCTGACCCAGACCTCCACAGGAAAGCCTCCAACACTGGCAGGTAGCTTTGCTTCTGTCTCCTCTGGAGTCACTGCTCCTTTCCTCTGTGTCTTGGTGTGCACAAGATTTTGTGTGTGCCCTCCGAGACTTGAGCCTCTGTTTCCTCCAGTCTTGTGGAAGTCCTATAATCAAATCCTGCTGGCCTTCAAGGTCAGATTCCCTGGGGTTTCTCAGTCCCTTTGTGGATCTCCAGGCTGGGAAGCCCAACGTTAGGGTTAGAACCTTCACAACAGTGGGAGAATTTCTTTAGCATTATTGTTCTCTAGTTTCTTGGTCACCCACCTGGTGGGTATAGGATTTGATTTTATCGGGTTTGTGCCCCTCCTACCATCTTGCTGTGGCTTCTTTTCTTTCGACATGGGGAATCCGGTTTTGGTGGCTTCCAGTGTCTTCCTGTACTTTGGCCGCCTCGTGCAAAGAGTTGACTCATTGGAAAAGACCCTGATGCTGGGAGGGATTGGGGTCAGGAGGAGAAGTGGACGACAGAAGAGGAGATGGCTGGATGGCATCACCGACTCGATGGATGTGAGTCTGAGTGAACTGCAGGAGTTGGTGATGGACAGGGAGGCCTGCGTACTGCAAATCATGGGGTCGCAAAGAGTCAGATACGACTGAGCGACTGAACTGAACTGAGTGTCTTCCTGTCGATGGTTATTCAACAGCTAGTTGTGACTGTGGTGCTCTCACAGGAGTAGATGAGCACACATTCTTCCACTCTGCCATCTTGAACTGGAAGAATATAAATTTCAAACGTAAATTTTGAATGCAATATTTACTGGTACATGCCACAGCTTCCGTGTTCAATGGCTCTGTGTGGCCAGTGGTCACTTTATTGGACACAATGCATTATAGAGCTCTTCCAACATCTCAGGAAGCTCTACTGGAGAGTTTCAGATATCACAATCTGAGCATAACTGATTTGTGTCTCTTCTGAGTCAAGGCTTTTAAGAAAGTATCTGCTCCCTACACAGTCATCTGCTGATTGAAGGCATTTACAGTGGGTACTTTGGCATCTGTGTATTTATCCAGTCATGTTTAATCTGCAGATACTATCTGCATATATGGAAGGACTACTTTGTATAATGACTTGAGCACTGGTGCATTCTTGAGCATGAGCAGATGTTGGTGTGGTGGGGGCCCCAGGGATCAATCCCCTCAAGGATACTGAAGGGCGAATGTAATGGGGCTCAGCTGAGACCAGAATTGCCAAGCTAAACTCAGCCCAAATGTAAGCCCTAATGAATTGAAAGATGCAACCAACAGAGCTTTAGCGTTGTTTGTTATGCAGCAAAAACTGTCCTCATGCCTGAACTTAATTTCAGTAGAAGTTGGGAAATGCAATCTAGCTGTGTGATCCAAGAAGGAAAAGAATTAATTTCAGGTGAGAAGTTTTCATTCTACTGTCTCAGAATAGGCACTAAAGTAGTCAGTTGTGTTAGTCATGTTATTTTTCAGAACGATTCTTAGAAATATGCAGTAATTTAGAGACTTATCTTTGTTTTATGGCTATGGAAGTGCGATTCAGAAGCTTAAACTCATTGAAAAATGTTAATTTGGAGGGCAAAATTTTCACTATAGGCTACAGGCAGATCCGCTTTAAATTCTGACTGTGCTATTTCCACAGCATCTTGCCCTCACTCTTCATACTTTGCTTGTGTTTTATTGCTTTGTTTTCCATATAAAAGTAATTTTGGAAAATGAAACCCCTAAAATAAACTCATACCCTGACCATGCAGAGAAAATTACGGTTAACATTTTGACATGTTCCCTTATAGTGATTTCTCTAGGTTATGTGTATTTATCTCACATAGTTTGATCGTATAGTGAGCAATGTTTTGTGTCCCACAATTGTTTTTTCCAATTAAGCCTGGCTAATTGTGTTTTTATCACATCACTAAACTACTTATTTAAAAAAGAATGCTGTGAATATCTTTCTATTTAAAATTGCTTTAATTTGGAATGAAAATAATGCTTTTCATTTTATTATTATACATATTTTACCAAATTCATGTGCATTTAATTATTGATTACTTCTTATGTGACAAGCATATATGATAAGTGTTCCCTATATGTTATTTCAATTAATCTTGATAAACACCTTATGAATTAAGAATCATAATTGTTACTCATAAAGGAGAAAAAGAGGATAGCATCCAATCCTTTTATTCTAAAGCTCAAATGATCCTTGTTTCTTCTTGGAGCCCACCTTTCTAAATAATATATTTAGTATTTATTCTTATATATTACCTTTCTGGATTACATTTTCTATAAAAACTTAAGGCTTTGCTACTATTATTTAAATATATATCAGAAATTAATATAAATTTTCTGGATCCAAAATTTTTATTATAACATTTACTATAAATTTTTTGAATAATTGTGGCCTAGATGATAAGTGTTAATGCTAAGTGTTAATAGCTGATCAGTTAGATTTCCAGAATGTCCCAGGGCTCTGTGAAACTCTTAGTGGTCACAAATACCCTCAGGGTTTACCATGTATTGAAGAAAGAAATCAATAAACTATAGCCTTTTACTTCAACAATCTGTTTCCTATTTCCTTAGGTCTATTTCTCTAGGTCCCTGGTGACTCAGACAGTAATGAATCTGCCTGTGATAAGGAGACTGAGGCTCTCCAGACTCCCTAGAGAAAGGGATGGCCACCCACTCCCGTGTTCTTGTCTGAGAATTCCATGGATAGAGGAGCCTGGCAGGCAACAGTCCATGGAGTCACAAAGAATCAGACACAACTGAGGGACCAACACTTTCACTTCACTTTTTCACTGTGCTTTCAATATTACTGAACTCGTTAGCTATCTAAAAAAACCTAGTGATTGTTTTCCAGACTTCTTGCCATTTCCAATTACTCTAAATTGATATAAATGGATTCATTTATTTCTGAGATGAGTAATTTATTAGATATAATGCTATAGCAGGATATGAATTCCAGAAGCAGCTGTATTTTTTCAGTTTCTGTATTTCAGTATTTTATGTTCCTCTATTAGGCTTTTTTATCTGTATCTGGGCTGCATTATACAGATTCTATCTTTTATTTTTCATCACTGTGTAATATTATCATACAACGGTATTGCTTCTCTCCCTTTCGTCTTCTTTCACCACTGTATCTCATATAGAGATTTCATCCATAGGATAATAGAATTCCAGACAGGCTTATTATATCTTCTTAATGTAAAATTAAACTACACTTTACCTAAAAGCTTGTTAGTGATTTTGAACAAGATCTCTTTTCCACTTAAGAAACACAGGCATGAAAATGATATTGTCACATCTGTGAATTCTTATCATGTTAAAATAAAAAAAGGAACTTCATTTTTCATTTTCATGGTTTGTGCTGAGTCATTAAATGGCCTTTATCATATTTTTTTTGAATTAATACAAAGCTTATTTGTTAAACTAATTTCTATAGTAGAGGAAATGGTTTCCATAATATTAATTTATACATTTTTACATGGATTTTTTTTTCACTTGAAATCTGTTTTATGTGAGTTCCTTCAGTTTCAGTCCTCTTTGATAAGGCCAGTGAGTCTTTGATGAAAATGCCCTTTCTTATTTTTGTTTGATAAATTCCATTCATATTAGCATTTACTATATAAATGTGAAACATTTTATTGATCATATCGTGTAATCAGTTACATATATGTACCTGTCTTTTCTGAAGCCAAATATCTCACTTCGGAGAAAGAAATGAAACTCTAACTTCAAATTGTGTGATTTTAGCTGAGCATCTCTTTTCTTCATCCATCTACTCATTTAGGCAGGCATGAGTGACTGTATTTCTAATTCATTCACGCACTAGTTTAGTAATTCATTTTTTCATTATCTTTAGTATCACTATGTGAAAAGCTTCATCATTTTTTCTTTTTAGCTTTCTATTTTCTTTGCAGAATGTTTTATTCACATAGTAATTGTCATATTTGTAACTCATTAATAGTATAATTTAAAATTACAAATATCTCATAATTTAAAACAATTTTTCTGTAGTTGATATTATTTCTCCATTTACTTTTAAAAGTTGATATTTAGAGAAATAGTCTGAGAATATTAATAATTTAACAGAACATGGGATCACAAGATAGAATTTGCTGACTAAAAGTTCTATGTGTAATGGTAAAAGTTCATAGCTAAAATAGTTTCTTTAGTACACACACACACACACACACACACACATTCCCGTAAACACAGAGTCACATAGAGATAAATGTCCAAAAGATCAGAAAGGAAGCAGGTTGTTGTATGCAATAATTTGCATTCATTAGTAAAAGTACATGAAGAAAAAACTCAATAGTTTTTTTGACAGGGAGGTTATTTATAAAATATGAAGTAATTACAAAGTGATATTTTGAACATATTTATAAAAAGCACCAAATATAAAGTAAAACACATAGAGTTGGTAATGTCAACATTTTGTCTTATATTAGTCTGTGAGTTAGATATTTTGATGTAAAAAATACAATCGTATGATTAGTGAGCTTTATATTATGGTATTATGGACTGAGAAAGATAAAAAAGAAAACCAAAATTTGTAGTAATCTGTGTTCTCATAGGAAGAGTATGATCTATTTTAAAGCCACTTAAATCAGAATACATTTTGTTTTCTTCCACATTACCTTGTTTAACCTGATAGCAACAACTGTTTTTTAATCATTTTTCAATTTTATTTGTTAAAGCTATGAGCTTCAGTAGTCCTTCAGTGTGTGTATTGATTCTGAAGCTTTGCCAAGGCATTTGGCTTTTGTTACTATGCAAAGAAGTACATGTTAACCTTTCAAATTATTGATCATTTGAAGACAGCAACAGAGAAACATGTTTTTATTTAGTCTTAATGTTAGATTATCATAGCATTTTCCTGACATTGGTTCACATTTTAAAGTCAATATGCAAGCCTCAAAAAATCATCTAAAATGTAGATATTTCAGGTTCCCATAAAAATATTTCCTTTATGTCTCTGGGACTCGTGTGTTTGCAAGATATCTTAATTTTTAACAAATTCAATAGTAAATGAACTCTGAGTTCTTCAAATACTCACATTGTAAATGCTATTCAATTCAATTAGGTGGATACTTTCTTGAGCACAAATATGTGCCAGGCATCATGTTTAGAGATGATAAGGCAATCCTACCTAAATGCACATAGTCCTTGACCTCACTCACAGACCTTAATAATAATGCATTACTATCTACCTGAATATTTATGTTTTTGTGCTTAAAAATCTGTCACAACACCATGTCTCAAGAATGTAGATGCAAGCTGATTTAAACAGGCATATGATAAAAAAGATTAGGAAAATATTAAGAAATTATGTTAATCAAAATCCTGGTTGCAAATAATAGAAAGTTACTGAAAATTTGCTTCTAGAAAAAAGAAAAACAGGGTTAGTAAATAGAAAAGTGGAACACAAATAGTTGATTTTTACTGGGACCATAAAGTGCATTGTGGAAGCCGTACGTAACTGTGTCAGATACGATTTTCACTGCATGGTCTCTTGTAGCTACTTTTTTTTTCCTGCATGTCTGCTTTGTTTTCTTTCTCTGTAGCACGTATTTACCTTTCTTATAGCTGACTGTCTCAGAGCACTAGTTTTGCAATCTGGGTCCAGTTTTCCTCTCCTCAATATCCCTCAAGCGTTGGTTTTCCCCTTGGGCCTGTCATCATCTGTCATGCCTTGAATACACAGGGTGGGGACGGAGGATGTGAAGTAGCAGCAGGGAGGACTTGGAGGATGACCAGTCAGACTGCATTAGTTGTTTCCAATCTAGGGCTCCTTAACTGCATTGATATGATCCACGAAGAGTTTATTAATATTGTATTTTATAGAATAGTAAGCATGTGTAAAGATGAAGTGATCTTTCAAAACCTATGCCCTTAGGAAGCACCAGAGTCAGGTTGACCCAGGTCTTCTATTAACCACTATGTTCCTGGCTCCCTAGAAACAGATAAGAAATAAGATGGTTTTCCCCTTGGGCCTGTCATCATCTGTCATGCCTGTGAATACACAGGGTGGGGACGGAGGATGTGAAGTAGCAGCAGGGAGGACTTGGAGGATGACCCGTCAGACTGCATTAGTTGTTTCCAATCTAGGGCTCCTTAACTGCATTGATATGATCCACGAAGAGTTTATTAATATTGTATTTTATAGAATAGTAAGCATGTGTAAAGATGAAGTGATCTTTCAAAACCTATGCCCTTAGGAAGCACCAGAGTCAGGTTGACCCAGGTCTTCTATTAACCACTATGTTCCTGGCTCCCTAGAAACAGATAAGAAATAAGAGCAGGAGCTTAATTCTGGAGGTGGAATCGTGGACAGTGAGGATGAAGAAGAAGGGAAACAAAGTCCGAGGCTGAGGAAGATGCAGGGTGCCGAGCTGGAGCACGGGCCACTGTTTTACGATGAGCCCCAAAGGGGGTTCATAGACAGTTCCGTGGGTCAATTCTACAAGCGTCTGGGCAAATGTCCTGGAGAATCTCTTCCTTGGAACAATTCAAAAGAAAAAAGTAACTCTTTCCTGTCTCTTTCTCATTTCCTATCTCACAGAGGTCAGTGTTGCTAACTTTGAACTTTGGAAGACCCTTAGGAAGGCAGATATCAGACCCTGTGACATGGATTCTCCATGGAGTTGGGAGGTGAAAGGAGAACCAAAAGGATAAAATATGTTTTTGTAACATGTAAGGTGGAGGAAACATGCGGGCTGGTCAAGAGTAGATCTGCTCCGGAAGAGACTGACGTAAAGAAGCGGACTTTAGTGAAGATACTGAGTCAGTATCAAAAGCACTGCAACCTCGAACTGGATGGCTTCACTGGGGAGTTCTATCAAACATCTAAAGAGTTAATATATAATCCTTCTCAAACACTTCCAAAAAATCAAATAAGGAAATGCTTCCAAACCCATTTGAAAAGGCTCTGCTATCACAAAGCCATAAAGGTAATTATAAGAAAAGAAAATTATGGGCTGGTGTGCCTAAATAAAATTTGATCTAAATAACCTCAAAAATATTAGCAAACTATGCACCTTGCCACACGATGGTCGATGGCACATTAAAAGATCAGTACAGCAGGATCAGCTGGTGCTTATTGCAGTTACGCAAGACTGAAATAACATCAGAAATCAAAATGTGACATACTACACGAACAAAATGGTCATCTTAATAGATACAGGAAACGAATTTGCAAGATTCAATAGCTAGTCGTGATTAAAATTCTCAACAAAGTAAGTGTAGAAGAATGTACCTTAACAAAATGAAAGCCATATATGGCAAGCTTATCAACTCCAAATGCACTAAAGACTGGAACATAAGATCTGAAACCATAACATCCTAGAAGAAAATATGAAAAGGAAACTCCCCAACACTAATACTGGCAATGATTTTTTTTAAATGACACTAAAAGCAAAGGCAACAAAAGCAAAAATAAACAAGCTGGGCTACATCAAACTAAAAATCTCCTTATCAAATAAAACCATCAACAAAATGAAAGACACATCGTGTAAGGGGAAACAATATATACAAACCACGTATCCAATATGATTTTAGGACACAAAATCTTTAACTGACTCATACACCCCTAAAAGAAAACCCCACAATTAAAAAACAGATAAGTGGTCACACTTGTAAAAGAATGAAACTAGATCACTTTCTAAAACCACACACAAAAATAAACTCAAAATGGATTAAAGATCTAAACGTAAGACAAACTATAAAACTCCTAGAGGAGAACATAGGCAAAACACTCTCCGACATAAATCACAGCAGGATCCTCTATGATCCACCTGCCAGAATACTGGAAATAAAAGCAAAAATAAACAAATGGGATCTAATTAAAATTAAAAGCTTCTGCACAACAAAGGAAACTATAAACAAGGTGAAAAGACAGCCTTCTGAATGGGAGAAAATAACAGCAAATGAAGCAACTGACAAACAACTAATCTCAAAAATATACAAGCAGCTTATGCAGCTCAACTCCAGAAAAATAAATGACCCAATCAAAAAATGGGCAAAAGAACTAAATAGACATTTCTCCAAAGAAGACATATGGATGGCTAACAAACACATGAAAAGATGCTCAACATCACTCATTATCAGAGAAATGCAAATCAAAACCACAATGAGGTACCATTTCACACCAGTCAGAATGGCTGCGATCCAAAAGTCAACAAGCAATAAATGCTGGAGAGGGTGTGGAGAAAAGGGAACCCTCTTACACCTTTGGTGGGAATGCAAATTAGTACAGCCACTATGGAGAACAGTGTGGAGATTCCTTAAAAAATTGCAAATAGAACTGCCTTATGATCC
>SJXQ01009961.1:16717-67399 GCA_006408695.1 Aepyceros melampus
AAAAAAAAAAAGTGTCCCGAATTGACATTTTAGAAATACTATGTGAGCTCAGTTGGTAAAGAATCCTCCTGCAATGCGGGAGACCCTGGTTGGATTCCTGGGTCAGGAAGATCCACTGGAGAAGGGATAGGCTACCCACTCCAGTATTCTTAGGCTTCCCTGGTGGCTCAGATGGTAAAGAATCCACCAGACCTGGGTTCAGTCCCAGGGTTGGGAAGGTCCCCTGGAGCAGGGAAAGGCTGCCCACTCCAGTATTCTTCACTTTCATGTGATCCAGCAATCTGAAATTTGGCTACATATCTAAAGAAAAGTGAAAGTGAAAGTCACTCAGTTGTGTCCGACTCTTTACAACCCCGTGGACTGTACAGTCCATGGAATTCTCCAGGCCAGAATACTGGAGTGGGTAGCCTTTCCCTTCTCCAGGGGATCTTCCCAACCCAGAGGTCAAACCCAGGTCTCCCGCACTGCAGGCGGATTCTTTACCAGCTGAGCCACAAGGGAAGCCCATCTAAAGAAAACAGAACCATCATTTCAAAGAAATACCCACGCTCCCATGATCACTGAAACATTAGTCATAAATGCATTAAAGACTGGAACCTATCTTGCTGTCGGTAGATTAATAGACCAAAAATTTGTGGTATACATAATAAATACAATGGAATATTTTTCAGCCTTACCCCCACCCCCACCTCAAAAAAAAAAAAAAATGAAGAAGAGAAAAGCAGACCTTGCCATCTGCAAATACAAGGATGAATCTGGAAGACATTATAGTAAGTGGAATGAGTCAGAAAGTAAAGACAAATACTATACCAAGTATAAGCGGAAACTAAGACAAAGCAAAAGTTGAACTTAAAAAAAGCAGAGAATAGAAAAGTGGTTGCTAGGTGCTGGTGGGTGAGGGAAATAAAGAGACTGGTAAAGGGTATAAACTTTTAATGATAAGATGAATAAAATCTGAGAGCTGATGTACAACATAGAGACTCCATATGATATCACTGTATTACGTAATTGAAATTTGCTCACAGTAGAACTTAAGCAACAGTCTTACCAAAGATGAAAAAAAAGGGAGTATGAGAGGTGATGCATTGGTTAATTAATGTTATGGAGGAAATCCTTTCACAAAGAATACAAAGATCTGATCATCACACTGTGTAAATCACACATTGTAAATATCTTACCATTTTATTTGTCAAATAATACCTCAGTAGATCTAAAAGAAAGAAAAATTAAGTCAGGGCCAGTTCATAACATATTTGAAGATTTGAATGCTTGGCAAGGTTGAATGACTGAGAGTACCTTGATTTGTTCAAAATTAATTCAGAACATGGAAAAATACATTTTAAATAAAACTACAATGACTTTGATCTTGAAGATATTTAAATTTGATATGTGTGAAGGGCATTCACAGGAATATTTGAGCTAGTAATTTGTTAGAGATGGAATTTGGGGGAAATCCCAGGTTCAAGAATTGGATTGAAAAGGAAAAGAAAGCCCATAGAATAAATTTAGGTAACAGACTCCTTCCCTAGTGACCAGGACATTAGAGAAGGGAATGAATAGCCTTGATCCGACCTCCTTATAAATGTTCTAACTCTATTACTATTGGAAATTCAATGGAGGATCCTGCCTTAAAATATCTCTTTATTAGTATATATTTAATCTATCTAGATTACCTGCTAATAATTATGAATTTATGGGGCTTTCCTGGCTGAGATAAGTAATATTCTCTGTAAAAGTATTAAACTGGGTAGCTCAAAAGTAAAACAACTTTCTTTGTGATCAAGGTAATGATTCCCCCTCATCTTTTTCATTCCAGAGCATCAGTGGATACCTAAAACTGCATATAATAACACCCCATCTATGTATTATGTTTTTTTCTATACAAACATGCCTATGATAAAATATAATTTATTAATACATAGTGAGGCGTTAACAACAGTAACTTGACCACCATACTTGGAACCAAGCACTGCAATACTGCAGATATTGATGTGATAACCAAGAGAGCTGCTGAGTGACTAATAGGTGAATAAATGCACACAGGTGGATAAAATGTGTACAGCATGCATACACTGCACCAAGGAATGCTTCAGGCCATAGGCAGGAAAGGGCAGCGCGGTGCAAAACTTCAACACGCCACTCAGAATTGCTAGCGATTTAAAACTAACGAGTTGTTTATTTCTGAAATATTTTATTTAATATTTTCAGATTATAGTTGGCCATTGGTGACTGAAATTACAAAAAGTAAGAGCTCAGATGAGGGAGGCCTACCGCATTTTTGCATACGCTCTTCAGAACTCTTCCGTTTTTCTGAAACTGTTTGGAAACTCTGATAGATGTGAACTTCTGCAGAAGAAAAATCAGCATCTGGATTTTTACTTTATTGATATAGTTTGATGTTGGGTATGATCTACAAGTTTTGAGGTTCTGCCTTAACAATCTTATGCTTTTGGAAAAACTGCAACATACTTGGGTCACTGGCATTCTATTGAATAGGGTGAAGAGTGATAAAAATCTGAACATATTGATGGAGTGGAAGAAAACTAGACGATGGGAAGATACTGGGGGAAAAAAATCAAGGGCTAAAATGTCACCTGTCAGATTCCAGAGTAATTTCTGAGGAAGAGGACAGAGATAAATTTTTAATCTTTAGCAAAGATTAAAAATTTTACCAAAGGTTAAACAAAGGTTCAGTACAGTTCAATTCAGTTCAGTCGTTCAGTCGTGTTGGACTCTTCACGATCCCATGAATCTCAGCACGCCAGTCCTCCTTGTCCATCAACAGCTCCTGGAGTTCACCCAAACGCATGTCCATTGAGTCAGTGATGCCATCCAGCATCTCATCCTCGGTCGTCCCCTTCTCCTCCTGCCCCCAATCCCTCCCAGCATCAGAATCTTTTCCAATGAGTCAACTCTTCGCATGAGGTGGCCAAGGTACTGGAGCTTCAGCTTCAGCATCATTCCTTCCAAAGAAATCCCAGGGCTGATCTCCTTCAGAATGGACTGGTTGGATCTCCTTGCAGTCCAAGGGACTCTCAAGAATCTTCTCCAACATCACAATTGAAAAGCATCAATTGTTCAGTGCTCAGCTTTCTTCAGAGTCCAACTCTCACATCCATACATGACCACTGGAAAAACCATAGCTTTGACTAGATGGATTTTGTTGGCAAAGTAATATCTCTGGTTTTCAATATGCTATCTAGGTTGGTCATAACTTTCCTTCCAAGGAGTAAGAGTCTTTTAATTTCATGGCTGCAACCACCATCTGCAGTGATTTTGGAGCCCCTGAAAGTAAAGTCTGACACTGTTTCTACTGTTTCCCCATCTATTTCCCATGAAGTGATGGGACCAGATGCCATGATCTTCATTTTCTGAATGTTGAGCTTTACGCCAACTTTTTCACTCTCCTCTTTCACTTTCATCAAGTGGCTTAAGTTCCTCTTCACTTTCTGCCATAAGGATGGTGTCATCTGCATATCTGAGGTTACTGATATTTCTCCCAGCAATCTTGATTCCAGCTTGTGTTTCTTCCAGTCCAGCGTTTTTCATGATGTACTCTGCATAGAAGTTAAATAAGGAGGGTGACAATATACAGCCTTGACGTACTCCTTTTCCTATTTGGAACCAGTCTGTTGTTCCATGTCCAGTTCTAACGGTTGCTTCCTGACCTGGTTAGAGGTGTTTTATATATCAATACTAATTATTTTCCAACCAATATACTTTACTTGGGCTTCCCTGGTGGCTCAGATGGTAAAGAATCTGCCTGTAATGCAGGAGACACAAGTTCAATCCCTGGGTTGGAAGATACCCTGAAGAAGGGAATGGCAACCCACTCCAGTATTCTTGCCTGGAGCATTTATGGCCAGAGGAGCCTGGAGGGCTACAGTCCATGGTTCTCAAAGAGTCAGACATGACTGAACAACTAACACTTTCACTTTCATACTTTGCTTAGAATATCTCATTACATTGCTTTAACCAGCTGTATATAGTAATTAATCCATTTTCAAAGTTGAAGGAATTGAGTTTCAAAAGTGATATAACCACCAAAGATTACAAAATTATATATTTTAAAACTAGACTCAAAACCCAGACATTTTGTTTACAAAATCTTCAGTCTTACACTTGATCGCATACAGGCAGAGCACCACAGAAATATCAGTTACATTGTTTGAACTTAGGTAAAGAGGCAAGTGAAATCAGACGATTGCTCATTAACTGAGAAAATAGGGAAGTAAAATGCACATAGTCTGCTAAGTGGGAGTCAGAAGTGAGAAAATGAAAGTGCACAGGATGTTCAGAAAGGAAGCTTCACAGTCCAGTCCTAGAATCCTTTGAAAATTTTAAGCAATAATTAGGTTGGGTTAATTATTGAGGAAAAATCAGTGCAAAATCATAAGCTTTGACTTAAACAGTTTAAATACTGCACAACTTGAGATATACATCAATCAAATGAGACTAATTGTAATACAGGGAGTGAAGTTTACATCCAGTGGTTTTAAAGATTTTATAAAAAGAAAAGGAAAATAGTGTTAAGTTGGGTTTATCAGTTGGCTTTCCTAGAGGTATGGGTTTTGGAAGTTTTCTCTGGAGAAATTATACTAAATGTCAGTTCAGTTCAATCTCTCAGTCACGTCTGATTCTTTGAAACCCCATGTACTATAGCACTCCAGGAGCTACCCTGTCCATCACCAACTCCCAGACCTTACTAAACTATGTCCATTGAGCCAGTGATGTCATCGAACCATCTCATCTTCTGTCATCCCCTTCTCCTACCTTCATCTTTCCCAGCTTTAAGGTCTTTGCCAGTGAGTTGGTTCTTCATATCAGGTGGCCAATTATTGAAGTTTCAGCTTCAGCATCAGTTCTTCCAATGAACACTCGGACTGATCTCCTTTAGGATGGACTGGTGGGATCTCCTTGCAGTCCAGGACTCTCAAGAGTCTTCTCCAACACCACAGTTCAAAAGCATCAATTCTTCTGTGCTCAGCTTTCTTTATAGTCCAACTCTCACATCCATACATGACCACTGGGAAAACCACAGCTTTGACTAGACAGACCTTAGTCGGCAAAGTAATGTCTTTGCTTTTTAATATGCTGTCTAGGTTGGTCATAGCTTCCAAGAAACAAGCTTCTTTTAATATCATGGCTGCAGCACCATCTGAAATGATTTTGGAGCCACAAAATATAAAGTCTCTCACTGTTTCCGTTGTTTCCCCATCTATTTTCCATGAAGTGATGGGACCAGATGCCATGACCTTGGTTTTCTGAATGTTGAGCTTTAAGCCAACTTTTTCACTCTCCTCTTTCACTTTCATCAAGAGGCTCTTTAGTTCTTCACTTTCTGCCATAAAGGCGGTGTCATCTGCATATCTGAGATTATTGACATTTCTCCCAGCAATCTTGATTCCAGCTTGTGCTTCATCTAGCCCAACATTTTGCATTATGTACTCTTGTTATTTAGAAATTAAATAAGCAGGGTGACAATATACAGCCTTGACAAACTCCTTTCTCAATTTGGAACCAGTCTGTTGTTCCATATCCAGTTCTAACTGTTGCTTCCTGACCTGCATACAAATTTCTCAGGAGGTAAGTCAAGTTGTCTGGTATTCCTATCTCTTTAAAAATTTTCCACAGTTTATTGTGATCCACACAGTCAAAGGCGTTGGCATAGTCAATAAAGCAGAAATAGATGTTTTTCTGGAACTCTCTTGCTTTTTCCATGATCCAGCAGATGTTGGCCATTTGATCTCTGGTTCTTCTGTCTTTTCTAAATCCAGCTTGAACATCTGGAAGTTCATGGTTCACAGAAGGTTGAAGCCTGGCTTAGAGAATTTTGCCATCTCACACACTACTTTGCTAGTGTGTGAGATGAATGCAATTGTGCAGTAGTTTGAATTTGAACTTCTTTGGCATTATCTTTCTTTGGGATTGGAATGAAAACTAACTTTTTCCAGTCCTGTGGCCACTGCTAAGTTTTCCAAAGTTGCTGGCGTATTGAGTGGAGGACATTCACAGTATCATCTTTTCGGATTTGAAATAGCTCAACTGGAATTCCAGCCTCATTCCTAGTGATGCTTCCTAAGGCCCCACTTGATTTTGCACTCCAGGATGTCTGGCTCTAAGTGAGTGGTCACACCATCGTGGTTATCTGGGTCATAAAGATCTTTTTTGTACAGTTCTCCTGTGTCTTCTTGACACCTCTTCTTAATATCTTCTGCTTCTGTTAGGTCCATATCATTTCTATCCTTTATTGTGCTCATCTTTGCATGAAACTACAAAAGAAAAATTTGAATGTGTTAAAGTGGAGTTTGTCTTTGCTGGAACTGTTACTAACACTTGGTATTAATAGCAGACTCGATATCTGACAAACAATAGACATTTATTTTTCACAGTTTTGGAGACTGGAATTCCTTCATTGTGTTGCCAGTCTCATTAGATTAGGACCCTTGGCCTGGTTCATTTCGGATGCCTTCTTTCTCTGTCTTCACATGATGAAAGTGACTAGGAATCTCCCTGGAATCCGAGAGACCAGAACTCCACCCTCTGGTTTAAGTACCTTCAAAGGCCCTCCCTTTGTATTTCAACACAGGAATTTGTGGGGACGCAGTCAGAACCTATCAACATTTAAGAGTCATTCATACAGACTGGGCTATTTGTCCCTGTATTTCCTGTAACTTGCTGTGATGTTGATCAAGCTTCTTAATCTTTTGTAGCATTTTAGTTCCCTTAAACATCAAACTGGTATTAAAAAATAGCTATCCCCAAAGACTCAGGTATTCAAAGAAAAGTTACATACAGATCTGTAGCACTTGCCTGCCATATACCACCTGTAGCACACAATGGCATCAATATTATTATTGCAGATATTTAAATAAAATGTTATATTAAATTCTCATTGATGGCTTATATAAATAACCTTTGTTTTAAAATAGTTTTTATACTATCATGTTTCAATTCAAAGCACAAAAAAGCATTTGTTCACTATAATTTTATCCTATTATATTAGATTTTCCTGTGTTATCTATCCTTTCTCCTTTACTTTTCTTAAGGAGCTATTACCACACCAGGAGCCAGTAAGATGTCAATATACCTGCATTAACCTTGTTTTGAATGTTTCATATGTGGTAGCTATTAGTACTGTTTGACAACTGAAATGACTTTTCTTAATGCCGTTGTTTGTTTAAAATGTAAGACGAGAAATAGAAGTCAATTTGAAAAGCAGAAAGAAGAATGTTAAAATATTACTTTCAGATGGAGGCAAATTTAACAAGTGAGTGCATTTATTTATTGTGCCTGGAATTCTCTATATAATTGCATCGTATTTCCCATCTTCAATTTGTGTATGAATAAAGTCTTGCGCTCACTACACAGGGCCTCCTCTCTCCTATTAGACCTTGGGTTTGAGTTATAATAGTAGATTAAGTTTTAACTGCATACATAAAGCTGCCCCCATATCTGAAAGTATAGCTTTACGCATCCACAGTTTTACCAGGCAGCTTCCAGTATCTTTTATGCTTCAATTTTCTCTTTTCTAGAATTCTCTAGGTCCTTGAATGTGATTGTTTGTAGGCAGTATTTTAGGTCAGTGAGGCATGTAATGCATTTATAAATTACATAGTCAAGATTTTGCATAGAAGAACTCTAGGCTTTATTCATAGCACTTCAAAAAATCACAGTCTTTGTCATAAAATAGTATCAGGATTAAACTGCAAAATAAAAGAAATAGCATTGAAACTAGCTGAAACCTGTGAATCATTGTATCTGGTTCTGTTTATAATTTGTTTCTGATAATAGTGTTTAAACTTAAACCTGATTACATTTGTCCTTTGTGCCACTGAGAAAAACATAAGAAGTCACTTCAGAAAATTTTATGGTAGGTAGATAGTGTAAAATAGCAAACACATATTTAAGTACTTTGTGCTATTTCATTTAATTCTTAAAGCAACTGGTATATTACCTCTATTTTATAGATAAGAAAAGTGATGCTTAGGTTTAAAGGACTTGACAAAATATGTTTATTTAGTATGTAATGCTCTAGACGTGACCTCAGGTAGTCAGGTCTGGAAGCCACCCACGTAACCAGCAGGTGTGGTCCTGCATTTCCAGTGCAAGTAATGACAATATGCCTGGCAGCTCAGAGTCTACTGTGTGCCAGCCATTTATAATATTTTATTTCATCCTGAGAGAGGATATATCATCCACAAATAAAATCCGCAATGAGGTTAGCTAGTCACATCATTCTGAACAGACAGAGCTCACATTTAAGTCACAATTTTTTTCCCTTATAAGAGAATAACCTTCTTATGCCTTACATAACGAGTAGAAAATACTTGGCTATGTTTGTGCTGGACAAGTAAAAGATTGCTTTGGGGGCATGTGTTCGAAAGAAGGAAAGAACATAGAAATGTGAAAATCAACAAGAATTATTTTCAATTATGCCCAGCTGTCCAAGTTTTGTTGATTCTTTTTTTTTCTTTTTTAATCCAGAAATGGCTTTTTCGCACATTAGACTTCAGTGTGCAGAAATACCTTTCCTTGTCCTCCAAGCTTGGCTAGGTCAGGGAAAAATTCTTGAGAAAGGATTGATTTTATGTTAAGCCATCTCAGATAAATTGACAGTGAGTTTGAGAAAAGGATTTTCTGGGCTCCAGAGTTTCAGAAAGCTTGCTATTTTATCTTAGAGAGTGTATATGGTGATTAAAGAGTAAAACTTGCAGCAAAGGAACAAAACTATAGGTGATATAAACAATCATGGCCATGCGAATGCAAGGTTGCATCACAGTCCTGCCATATCTCTGAGAACCTGTGTGATTCATATGGTGGAAGGACCACTTTACTTCCCTAAGCCTCAGTGCTCTCACCCATACATGGAATAATGGAATGCTGGTCTCTAAGAAAACTCTCAGCTCAATAGTCTATAAAATCATGGAAGCAGATGGAGCAAAACATTATTTTTAGAAGAAAATATGAATATACAATTCGACATAGGAAACATGCTAATGAATATATTTTATAAATCATGTCAGCAACATTCTTTCAGTTGATGCTATACTTGCTGAAGCAAAGGTTTCAACTGTTCAGGAAATATTGGGCTAGCCAAAAACTTCATTTCTCTTTTTTTCATAGTGAAAGTGATAGTTGCTCAGTCATGTCCGACTCTTTGTGACCCCATGGACTGTAGCCCACAAGGCTTTTCTGTCCAAGGAATTCTCTAGGCAAGACTATTGAAGTGGGTTGTCTTTCCCTTTTCCAGATCTTCCTTGCCCAGGGATTGAACCTGGGTCTTCCGAATTGCAGGCAGATTCTTTATCATCTGAGCCATCAGGGAAGCCTGTAAAATGCTTCTAGGAGTGCTTAGCTGTCTTCAACTTCATTTGGAACAATGTTATTAGATCGTATTTTGACAGTTGTCATATCAGTATACATTAAAAAAAAATCAAAGCTGGTGACTTTTTGTGTAGCCATTTAATATGGAAGCCATTTAAAATGGAAGAAAAAAAAGCCATGTTTTTAGAATCTTATTTCAAGAAAGGCAAAAATGCAACTGTAATGCAAAAAAAAAAAAAAAGAAAAAGAAAGAAAGATTTGTGCCGTGTATGGGGAAGGCGGTGTAATTGATGGCCTGTGTCAGAAGTGGTTTGTGAAGTTTGGTGTTGAGTATTTCTCATTAGATGATGCTCTACGATTGGTAGACTAGTTGAAGTTGATAGTGATCCAGCTGAGACACTGACTGAGAACAGTCAGTGTTATACCACGTGGGAGATAGCTGTGTCTTCACGGGGCATGAGTGTTCAGTCATGTGCAACCTGATATATCCAAAATATCCAGATCAAGAATTCAGAATCATCTGCACTAGCCTGGTTATGTTAATTGTTTTAATGTTTGATTCCCCTTAATTTAAGTGATAAAAACTTTCTTGATTATATTTTTGCGTGCAATTCTCTACTTAAATGTAACAAAAATGTTCAATTTTGGAAACAATTGTGTTGGTAATGAAAAGTGGATACTGTACAATAATGTCAGAGAAGGCAATGGCACCCCACTCCAGTACTCTTGCCTGGAAAATCCCATGGATGGAGGAGCCTGGTGGGCTGCAGTCCATGGGGTCGCTAAGAGTTGGACATGACTCAGTGATTTCACTTTCACTTTTCACTTTCATGCATTGGAGAAGGAAATGGCAACCCACTCCAGTGTTCTTTCCTGGAGAATCCCAGGGACGGCAGAGCCTGGTGGGCTGCCGTCTATGGAGACGCACAGAGTTGGACACGACTGAAGTGACTTAGCAGCAGCAGCAGCAGTACAATAATGTGGAACACAAAAGATTGTGGGGCAAGCAAAATGAAACACCATCAACCGTATGGAAGTCTGGTTTTCATCCAAAGAAGCTGACGTTGTGTATATGATGTGACTGGAAGTGAGTCCTCTGTTACGAGCTCCTTCTAGAGAATCAAGTATTAATGCCAACAAGTATCATTCCCAATCAGACCAACTGAAAGCAGCAACTGACAAAAATTATCTGGAATTAGTCAACAGAAAACACATGATCTTCCATCGGGATAACACAAGATCTCTTGTTTCCTTGATGACAAGACAAAACTGTCACAGCTTGTCTGGGAAGGGTCCACATTCTTCAGACACTGCACCTATGGATTTGCATTTATTTTGGTCTTTACAAAATTCTCTTAATGGAAAGAAAATTTCAATTTCCTGGTAAGCTGTGAAAAGCACCTGGAACAGTTTTTTGCTCAAAGGATAAAAATTTGGTAAGATGGAATTACACCTGAAAAATGACAGAAAGTAGTGGAATAAAATGGTGAATATATTGTTTAATAAAGTTCTAGGTGAAAGTGAAAAAATGTGTCTTTTATTTTTATTTAAAAACCGAAGGAAATTTTTTGGCCAACCCAATATAACAAGAAAGACAGAGAAATCCAAGTCTTATATTTGTGAGTATTTTTCTGGAAAATAAATTCTCTGTCATTTGGTCAGAAAACTTCCGTAAGAAAAGCACATAAAATATATTTCACTGTCCAAGTTATGCCTTCAATATTCATTATGTCAACAGGCATCATTTCTATGATTTCATATTTTATTACATATACAGTAATCAACATATACAGTCACCTCTCCTATAATGCTTGCTTTGAAAAAAAAAAATCCATTCCATGCAATTGATATATTAATGAGCAATTTGAATACAATGGGAATTTTATGTCTGCTTATGGATAATTTCGTTCCTGGGAAATATGAAGTAAACACAGATAACCACATCCAACTGAACTGTGCTTTAGATGAATGCAGAAAACACACACAAGCGGAGCTGCCTGGGTCTGGTTCACTGTGTGTAATACAGCTTGATTGTGTTTTGCTATTTTCTTATATTTTGTGAGAAGATATATACAGGTAGTAGTTGTTGCTGCTGTTGTTCAGTCACTCAGTCCTGTCCGACTCTGCAACCCCATGAACTGCAGCATGCCAGGCCTCCCTGTCCTTCACCATCTCCCCGACCTTGCTTGAACTCATGGCTGTCAAGTCTGTGATGCCATCCAACCATCCCATCCTCTGTCGTCCCCTTCTCCTCTCACCTTCAATCTTTCCCAGCATCAGGGTCTTTTCTAACAAGTCAGCTTTTTGCATCAAGTATTGGCCAAAGTATTGGAGCTTCAGCTTCAGCATCATTCCTTCCAATGAATATCCAGAATTGATTTCCTTTAGGATTGACTGGTTTGATCTCCTTGCAGTCCAAGGGACTCTCAAGAGCCTTCTCAAAAACCACAGTTTGAAAGCATCAATTCTTCAGTTCTCAGCCTTCTTTATAGTCTAACTCTCACATCCATACATGACTACTGGAAACACCATAGCTTTGGCTAGACGAATCTTTGTCAGTAAAGTAATGTCTCTGCTCTTTAATATGCTGTCTAGGTTTGCCATAGATAAGCATATTTTAATTTCATGGCTGTAGTCGCCATTTGTATGGCTGTAGTCACCATTTGATTTTGGAGCCCAAGAAAATAAAGTCAACTATTGCCATGAATGTTGAGATATATATAGCTTCCAAGGGTTTCCCTTGTGGCTCAGCTGGTAAAGAATCTGCCTGCAATGTGGGAGACCTGGGTTCAATCCCTGGTTTGGGAAGATCCCCTGGAGAAGGGAAAGGCCACCCGCTCCAGTATTCTGGCCTAGAATTCCATGGACTGTACAGTCTATGGGGTCGCAAAGAGTCGGACACGACTGAGCAAATTTCACTTGTGGCTCAGACTGCAAGGCAGGAGGCCCAGCTCCGATCCCTGGGTTGGAATGATTCCCTGGAGAAGGGAATGGCTACCTACTCTAGTATTCTTGCCTGGAAAATTCCATGGTCGGAGGAGCCTGGTGGGTACAGTCCGTGGTATGCATATAGTAGGCCATTCAACATTCCAAACATTAATAAATCTGTTTTTCCCAAAACACCAAACAGTGAGCAAGAAAGGAAATCTTTAGGTATTGAGGAGATAGGAATAATGTGTTTTAGAAGAAACTATAGAATATTTGTATCTCTCAGCTTATTAAGGAATCTATACTGCAGAATATCACAAAGCATGACACAAAAACAAAAAAAAAATCTTCAAATTCTTCAATCTCATAAACTATGATCTTAAAAGAGAAATGGGAAGACTGGGGAGCTACAGATTGAAGAACAAATAGCAAAAATCCAAAAAAAAAACCCCACGTGTCACACAGTCAGAAAGAAAACATGATTTGTATGCAAAGGTGCTTTTGCCACACCATGTAGCAGTGGCTCATTTTAGTCCTCTAGTGGATGGTTTCATCATATCAAGTATTGCTGTAATCTATAGAGTCTTTGGCTATTAGAGGAAGTGACTGGTGCACATGAGAAATTTGAGGGGAAATATTTTTCCAGCCAGGATATAGAAAATATTTGAAATAGAATGCTATGCATTATATAAAAAATTTCAATTTTGATGAAAGATGTTTCTATTGGAAATATATTCCTCAAAGCATTTAGATCTCTAGGATTAAGAGTGAGATTGATTTGTAACTGATGTTCAGTGCCAGCTGGTAAGGAAGACACTGAGTCTCAACAACTCACATCTGGCGTTGTAGCTTACCTCCACTTTTATATATTGCTCCTTCTAACACTTGACAAGCTGCCTGATGCTGATACTCACCCTAGAAGCAAGTGTCAAGTCTTTTTCAGGATACTGCTGCTGCTGCTAAGTCGCTTCAGTTGTATCTGACTCTGTGCGACCCCATAGACGGCAGCCCACCAGGCTCCGCCGTCCCTGGGATTCTCTAGGCAAGAACACTGGAGTGGATTGCCATTTCCTTCTCCAATTCATGAAAGTGAAAAGTGAAAGGGAAATCACTCAGTCATGTCCGACACTTGCAACCCCATGGACTGCAGCCCACCAGGCTCCTCCATCCATGGGAGTTTCCATGCAAGAGTACTGGAGTGGGGTGCCATTGCCTTCTCCATTTTTCAGGATAAACTGACATTTATTGTGGTATTTATGCATTTCTTAACCATTTACTATATGCAAAACTCTGCTGCCATGTTTATTAGAGTTCTATCTTTCCTAGAAGTATGTCAGCAAGGGAAGTTTTGAGGGTTGTTTCTCCATATTTCCATAATCCCTGTGGTTTTTATTGTGAAATTTTTCTTCAGTTCAGTTCAGTCACTCAGTCGTGTTCGACTCTTTGCGACCCCATGAATTGCAGCACACCAGGCCTCCCTGTCCATCACCAACTCCCGGAGTTCACTCAGGACTCACGTCCATTGAGTCCGTGATGCCATCCAGCCATCTCATTCTCGGTCATCCCCTTCTCCTCCCGCCCCCAATCCCTCCCAGCATCAAAGTCTTTTCCAATGAGTCAGCTCTTCGCATGAGGTGGCCACAGTACTGGAGTTTCAGCTTTAGCATCATTCCTTCCAAAGAAATCCCAGGGTTGATCTGCTTCAAGTACATATCACATTATGGCAGAACTGACTGTATATTCTGTCAAGGGTAGGATGGCTCAGCTGCTCTTTTGTTTTCTTCTATTTTTGCTCCTCCTTATTTAGCTTCTTCTTAAATTATAAATTAAAATGCTTATTAATTTTTTTTTGCTTTTTAAAAAATCATTTACTTTTAATTGAATGATAATAACAAAATTGTGTTGGTTTCTGCCATACATCAACATGAATCAGCCATAGCTGTACACATGTCCCCTCCCTCTTGGAACTCTCTCCCACCTCCCACCCCATCCCATCCCTCTAGGTTGTTACAAAACCTTGGTTTGAGTTCCCTGAGTCATACACAAATTCCCACTGGCTATCTAGTTTCCATATGGTAGTGTAAATGCTAAATTAAAAAAAAATAATATGTATTTTGCAAAGATTAAAAAAAATAAAGAAATTTACTACAATGATCTTATCATACCTTAGGCCTTTGGACTGTTATCACAAAACTGGATTAAGTTCTAAAAATGCAAGTGCATTAATTGTGAGTTCAGGTTTAACTTCATTATTCACAGGCAAACAGTATCAGCTGTAAAATCGTAAGTATTTAAAGAAATAGGGGTTCCCTGGTGGCTCACTGATAACGAATCCATCTGCCAGTGCAGGAGACGCAGGTCCAGTCACTGGTTGAGAAATCCCCAGGAAAAGGCAATGGCAGCCCACGCCAGCGTTCTTGCCTGGAGAATCCCGTGGACGGAGGAGCCCAGCAGGCCACAGTCCAAGGGGTCACAAAAGAGTTGGATATGGTTTCGCAACTAAGGAACAACGGTAACAGCAGCATCAAGCTGAACAGTAGTATAGTGTGTTCTCTTGCTGGATATCCCAGGGGCCGTGCAAAAGACAATCAGCACCCATGGACAGCTGATTCTCCTATACCATGTCCAGAGAAGCTGAGAGGAGAACTGTGTGATTTAACCAGCGTTTCGGAAAGAATGCTCCTTGGTCAGCAAACTCAACATCACCTGAGAATTTGACAAACATACTAATTTCAAATAGAGTAACTGAAAATCTCTGGGGGTGAGCCCAAGGAACCTATGCTTTACCAAGCTTTCCAGATGAATGCGATGCATGCTTATACTCATATGTGATAATTATGCGGTTAAACACCTTCAGTGGTAATTTAGGAATAGAAACTCTGAGACCAGATTACCTGGATTCAAAATCTAGGTTCTGGAACTTTCTGATAATCATGTAACTTGTTCAAGTTACTCTGAATGTCATATGTCTCTTTGTTCAACTCTTTGAAATAATTAAGTACCAATGAAATGCTTAGAAAGAAGCCTAGACCACAGCAAGTGCACAATGCATGCAACGTAACATTTCAATCTCTTTGTAAGCATTTTTTCTTGTGAAAATTTAATAGGCTAAATAAAATGCTCAATTTATATGATTAAGATCTCAATCACATTAATAGTAGTTGAGTCACGAGCTTGAATAATGAAAGAGTTCAGTGATTGGGAATGTGAAAGCAACAATAAATATTACCGTGTACCATAAGCTGGGATTTCTGGAAGGGTTCTGAGATGGACTCTGAGACCCATCAACACTTGTGTATGAGAGAGAGAAAGCAGCATTTGGCAGCAGGAATAGTTGGACTTTGATATTTACTTGATGGCACCTCGGGGTCGCTAAGAGTCAGGAACGACTGAGTGACTTCACTTTCACTTTTCACTGTCATGCATTGGAGAAGGAAATGGCAACCCACTCCAGTGTTCTTGCCTGGAGAATCCCAGGGACGGCGGAGCCTGGTCGGCTGCCGTCTATGGGGTCGCACAGAGTCGGACACGACCGAAGCGACTTAGCAGCAGCAGCAGCAGCAACCAACTTCATGTGAAAGTTCAAGCCAAAAATAGCCTGTTACAATTGTCCTTCTCGTGCCCAAATCATCTGACATTTGCACAGCCTCCTCCTTCAGTCATTTGATGTGAGCTACTCCTTGAAGGGCTTGGCCTTGGTTGAAGTTCTCTAAAGCTGAAATTATCCCTGAAGGTGCTGCTAAAGTTTGTCTGACAACAGCATTGCTTGTACCTAAGGCAACAATTTTTTTAAAGGAAAATTTGAGCAACAGGTAATTTTTAGAGGGGAGATGTAGAAAAGACACCACTATGGCATTGCAACTCCCTCATCATGGACAAGTAAGCGCTTTGTCAGGTAGGAAAGGAGTGCAGATATGAGGGGGCTTCTGATTACACATAAAAATAAGTAATGTTTATAATTTCCATAGAGGGAAAATAATTTAAAGGGAAAAATAGCAACTAAATACATTTTTCTAAATAATTCAATGTGTCAGAGCAAGCAGCAAGCAGCATTTATATAATGTAAAGCAGGGGGGTCATTTCTGTAAGGGAGATGGGAGCTTAGATTTCAAAAAAATGTATGATGTCTTGCTTTGTCCTGCTTTAGTCTGGAGTGAATTTAAACCGGTGGAAGCCCTCTCTGTAAGAGTTGGTATTACATTTATATCCCCTACCATAAGTGGAATTCTACATAATAAATCAAATTAAACACTGTTTACAGTAAAGGTTTGCATTATCTCTATTTCAAGAAAATGAACTATTTCTCAGGTGTGAAATTTTGCTTATATAAAGAGACAGAAACCAGGACAATGTTCCATTAGATATTAAACAGTATAAAATACAGAAAAAGATAAAACATCTTCCCAAATGTAGGATGCTTGGGACTGATGCACGGGGATAATGCAGAGAGAGGGTGTGGGGCGGGAGGGGGGAGGTGGGGGTCAGGATTAGGAGTTCATGTACCCTCGTGGCTGGTTCATGTCAATGTATAGCAAAACGAATACAGTATTGTAAAGCAAAACAAACTAAAAAATAAAAATTAATTAAAAAATAAAAAGTTTAAATGTCTATGGCTTCGTAAATTTAGGCATGTATCATGAAATTTTCTGTATACTAGGCACTTAGCTGTCAACTCTCTTACAGTCTCTTGTCATTATCAACATCTTGATCCAGAACCTAATGCTAGCGGGCTACATGTTGTGTTTGTATTCCCAACTCCCAGAGAATAATTCTCTTGACTGTTATGGTATGACACATGTAGAACCTAGACATGGATTTCTGAATAATCCCACTGTATGTTAAACTTGGTACTTGATTAGATGTTGCTGTGAAAAGGTTATCTTATCAAATAATAACTGAACTGCTGAACAAGTTGACAGATTGTGGCTGAAAATGGCTTTTGCCCATGGCTCAGTTACAAGCCAGCCAATAGGAATGCAGAAAAAAGTGCTAAAGGTGACTAGTTGATTGCAGTGTCAGAGTGAGCAAGTTAACTCTCACTGCCCTAAATGTAAGTTGACATGATAAATGAGAATAGGGGAGACACAAAACAGGATGAAAGCTATCAGACGACTTACTACACGGAACCACAGAGAAACAGGTGGGGCTCAGTTAGAAAGAGTGAGGACATTTCTCCAAAGGAATGTGTTTTCACCCCACTTAACTTGGTAATACTCCTTTGTATTGGCCCATCCATTTTTGTGTGTTTTCTGCCTTATAGAATTTTTAGCATACTAAGAGTAGATTTCCTGAAGAAAATCACTTGAAAAATAAATCCAGAAGTGTTTGCTTGATTGAATGAATTTTTGTGTCTGAAAAAGTCTTATGGGTAAAATTATAGCTGTCAGGATATGAAGAAGACAACTCACTTCCGTTTAGTCTAAAAAGGAAGAAGAATCAGAGGCAGCAGCCTGCTGTTTTGTTCTATAAAAGGTGTCCTTCGTCAGACAGTCCTATTTCTCCACTTAAAATCAAATCTGCTTTCCAAACAGTAGCCAGATCAATGTGAACTGCCTCCTGAGTAATCTGGTGTCAGTGTAAGGAGATATTTGGAATGAAAACCAAAGCAGGCAAAAAAAAAAAAAAAGAGAGAGAGAGAGAGAAAAGAGAAGAAAGGAGAAGAAAAGGGATCAAAGCAAGGTTAGAATACTGTGAAAAGCAGGATAAAGAGGGAATGTGTTAAAAGCCATTTATAACAGGAAGATTTTCTTTTTTTACAGCCTGAACAGAATGAGGAGGAAGCTGCCAAAGAAACTGCAAAAGATGGTGACGATGACAAAAAAAGAGAGAGAGAGAGAGAGAGAGAAAGATTTAAAGCCTCTTCAAAACACAAAGACTAGGAGGACAGCCAGAGAACAGAAATGCAAGTGCCGTTAGGTGAATTGCACAGAACTCAGGTTGCTCTTTCTTCCTCTATCCATAGATCAGCCTAGGTTTTGACAATGGAAGCAGAACAAGAAGCGTGAATAAACTACCCACACTGTGACTAATTCATACAGGTCTAAGTTCCCCAGAGCAGGAGGCTCTCTGCAAGCATTTATCAGGCACCAGCTTTGTTAGGAGATGAAAGAGAGTCAGACCTCTTCTTAAATCCAGGGTCAGTGAAAAATCAAGGAGACTCCTTCCTAGAGAAGGAAGCTTCCGGAAAAAATAAATATGGTTTGGATGTACCGTATTAGAGGCTCAGGGGAAAAATAACCTTATCCATAACAAATACTAGAATTCCTTTAAATTCTTTTGTGAACTCACAGCTGTTTATCTATTTTAAAACCAACATAATTTAAACTAGTTGTATTATTTCATATTAATCTAAACCAAGGAAAATAGGAAAAAATAAGATGCTGATGTAATCTGTTTTCTTCCTGCTGAGGATTACATTATGGTGTGTAGTCTGAACAATCAGCATTATATCTTGTTCATCCTCCATTCAGTTAGTACATAATCATGACTTTGGTCAAAAGTATCTTTCAGGCAAACCTTTCATTTCAAGGCAACGTGCTTATTAGTTAAGTGAGATGGTTTTTGCAACAATATACAATGTTTAAAGTTATTCTAAAGATGAGATGGAAGAATTTGAATAAATGTTTCTACCACAGGTTGTGCTAAGTCACTTCAGTCGTGACCAGCCCTGTGAGACCCTATGGACTCCTCTGTCCATGGGACTCTCCAGGAAAGGACACTGGAGTGGGTTGCCATGCTTTCCTCCAGGGGATCTTCCTGATCCAAGGATCAAACCCGTATCTCTTACATCTCCTGGATTGGCAGGCAGGTTCTTTACCACTGGCGCCACCTGGAAAGCCCTTTTACCACCGTTATTACACTAATATTTTGAACACAGTATTTTCATATTATTTATATATAATCTACCCTTAACTATGGCAGAGAAAGAAGATGAGTTTTAAATTAAGCACAGAAATTAAACATTTTACCTCAGAAAACTTTTATTTTAATAAACAATAATGAGCTGTATGGTATTCATGAATAAAGTGGTTTTATGAATAACTACTTTTCAAGATAATTTGTCTATTCATTGCATGCTTAGTGAAAAAATAAGAAATTTCACATAAGGACTTTTCAGTGATCTTTTTTTATAGTGTATTGCATAATAAGATTTTTATTTACCAAAGAAAATTTAAATTTGCCATATGTAGTGATACATTTATCAATGTTCTAACAAGAAAGAAAAGCAACAACTTTTAAAATTATTTTAAAATAATGTATTATTTTAAAATTATTGTTTTGAGTCAATTCATACTATAGCTATTAAATCAAAGATAGTATATATACATATATATGGAAAAGTCAAAGTGTTTTCATTTGCTTCTTCTCCATCTCATTAACAATTTGTTAAGGTGTCAGTGAGTTAATACGAAGAAAAAATTATGATGAAGTAAAAAATTATTGACAGCATTCAAATTTAATTTTCTTACAAATGCCTTAATTCACAGATATCATACACACACACATATATATATGTAACATATATATGTTATTGTGAAACATATATTTGATAAGGGGACTCTTTGGAAAAGACCCTGATGCTGGGCGGGATTGGGGGTGGGAGGAGAAGGGGACGGCCGAGGATGAGATGGCTGGATGGCATCACGGACTCAATGGGCGTGAGTCTGAGTGAGCTCCGGGAGTTGGTGATGGACAGGGAGGCCTGGCGTGCTGCGATTCATGGGGTCGCAAAGAGTCGGACACGACTGAGCGACTGAACTGAGTATATAAATTATATAAGGAACTTAATAGCAACAATACAAGTAAATCAATTAAAAACTGGCAAAGGGCCTAAATAAACATTTTTCCAAAAAGACGTACAACTAGCCAACAGGTCCTTGCAAAGGCATTCAGCATCGCCAGTAAACAGGGAAATGCACGTCAGAACCACAGGGACCGTCACCTCGTTAAGCAAGATGGGCATCACCGCAGGAGAGGAGGTGGCGCGTGCCGGGAGACTGGGAAGGCGCGCCTGCGGGCTGCGGCGGCGGTGGGACGGGCGGCTCCGTGGGAAACAGGACCGGGGCTGCTCAGCAAGGTGACTAGAGTGCGTGTGGCCCGCACGCCCCATCCGGGGCGCAAAGGGAACGGAATACGTTTTGAAGAGATCGCTCCTCTTCGGTGTTCATTTTAACCTTCATTTCACAACAACCAAGACCAAGACATAGAAGTACATATATATATATACTTCCCTGGCGACTCAGTGGTAAGGAATCCACCTGCCGACGCAGGAGATGCGAGTTCAGTCCCTCTGTCTGGAAGGTCCCCTGGAGAAGGAAATGGCCACCCGCGCCAGCATTCTTGCCTGGGCAGTCCCATGGACAGAGGAGCTGGCGGGCTGCGGTGCGCAGGGCTGCAGAATATTCAGACACGACCTCGCCACTAAACACACGTGCACACACTCACACAGACACACACACAGACACTCACACAGACACACACACAGACACACGTCACACGTGCACACACACAGACACACACAGACACACGTCACACGTGCACACACACAGACACACACACAGACACATGTCACACCTGCACACACTCACACACACACAGACACACACACAGACACATGTCACACCTGCACACACTCACACACACAGACACACAGACACACGCACAGACACACGCACAGACACACGTGTGTGTGTATAGTATATGTGTATACAGTGCCACATACGTGTATATATTATAGTATCACATGTGCATATAATGCAATATGCATGCTATATAAAAAGTGTAAAGAAATATTATTCAGCCAGAAAAAGAAGGAAACCCTGCCGCTAGTGACAATATGGATGAACGTGGGCATTATGCTAAGTGTAATAAGCGAGACAGTATGTGATTTAACTTACATGTGGAATCTAAAGAAAGACAAATTCAAAGAAACAGAGTAGAATGGTGTTTGTCAGGGGTTGGAAGGTGAGGTAAATGGGGTATATTGGTCAAAGGGTACACATTTTCACTAGTAAGATGAATAAATTCTGGAATGCCATGTATAGCCCAGTTAATAACCCTGTGTTGTATATTTGAAATCTGCTGAGGGATCTTAAGGGTTCTCAACACATACACACATGCACACATAAGGTTGTTGTATGAAGTGCTATCTGTGTTAATTAGCTTAATTGGCATAATCATTCTCTAAGTATATATATAAATATATCACATCACTACATTGAACAACCTGAATGGATACAATATTTGTCAGTTATACCTCAATAAAGTTGGATAATTCTTAAATAGTATCATTTCATAGGATAACAACAAGAAAATTGATCTTTAAATATTCAATAGAGACTCAAGGAAGCTAAAGAAACTTGCCATGATCATACAGGGATGTTATAAAATTAGAAACTTTAAGATATGTTTTTGCCTCAGTACCTTCAATTTCTTATTTAACAACATTACTAGCGAATATATTTTATTTGTTTGAATGTTATAAGGACTTATTAAAGTGAATTTATGTGTATTACATGTAATCACAACAGAAACAATTCTGCTAGCTATAGTGTGAAATACGGTGGTGGAGATTTTGAAATGATTGTCTAGGAAATAAGAAAAAAGCACAGAAGTGATTCATGCACGGCGGAAAGGTGAGAGGTGGTTGGAACCATGAGAGTGCTTGAAAGGCCCCAGCTGCAGCAACTGGCACAATTAAGCTGAGACTTGCACCATGCCCTTTGGGTCGGTAGCTACACGGTCACTGTCGATGGGGCTGGTGGTGCTAAGTGCAAGGAGACACGGCTGGCCGGAGTGCCGCTTTGGCTGCAGGGGTTAGATGGGTCCAGGTGGACAGCTTCCCAGAGACTGACGCAGAGTTTCCTATTTTCCACTCTTTCCTATTTTCCACAGATAGAAGGTGCTTAGTCCTGCTGCATCTTTGACTCCTCCATCTGGCAATATTTCCAAAGCTAGCAAAGTCAGAAAAACAGCGGTGGGTATGCTGTTTCCTCTCTTCTTCTCAGTCTCGTAGCATATATCTTATATCGCCGAAATGAACATAAGAAATGATGCATAAGGGTAGTTTGGAGACATTTTAAGTCTTAGATCATACTTCATCGCTAATTAGTTTTAGGTTAAAGCCCTTTATAATTGGAGAAAGTTTAGGGATCCTAGTTAGCTTTCAAAATTCCAACCAATACAGCACTTCAGAAAGGAAGCTTGGATTTGGGCAAGGTAACAGACTTTGATGGAGAAGGCAATGGCACCCCACTCCAGCACTCTTGCCTGGAGAATCCCATGGATGGAGGAGCCTGGTGGGCTGCAGTCCATGGGGTCACAAAGAGTCGGACACGACTGAGCGACTTCACTTTCACTTTTCACTTTCATGCACTGGAGAAGGAAATGGCAACCCACTCCAGTGTTCTTGCCTGGAAAATCCCAGGGACGGGGGAGCCTGGTGGGCTGCCATCTATGGGGTCCACAGAGTCGGACACGACTGAAGTGACTTAGCAGCAGCAGCAGCAGCAGCAGACTTTCAACTAGTTCGATGTGCTAAACAGCTGAATCTAATCCCACAAACTGGAATGATGCTCTAGTTATGGAAGAAAGGGGGTGAGTGCGGATGCAACATGGAATTTACAGCCAGTTGGAAAGCAGCGTTCCTGTTTTATGCTGTGATAGCGCCAACGTTTTTATACAGGGTTTGATTATGTTGCGTGTTCTGATTGTCAGTTGAATAATGTCTAGGATTTCAAAGCATGCCCAGTGTTTTCAAAAGAACAGTTTTCTTCTTGAAAAGATGCTAAAACAAATGATATACATGAGCAATCAAATGTGTACAAAATTATATCTAGATCATATTGTTGATTCTTATTCTGTTATTTATAATATAAAATCTGAAAAAAAATTCTCTTATCTGGACTTGTGACAAATTGGTTGGGATGAAATTTAATTTTTATTAAATTTTAAATGCCAAGAGGAGAAAGTTGGCAAAATATGATGATGATCCGAGAAAAAATGTTGATAAAATTGATTGTAAATCAAACCTTTAGGGAAAATTAAAAAGTGTGAAATTATTTAAACTGGAGTACTAAATATAGGTATATGTAAAGTGTTATTAAAACTAATTCTCCAGCTCCTGTAATAAGGGAGTTAGACTACAAATTAACTACAAGGGAACTTGGAAGCCCTATTACTCTAGTACCTTAAAAATCAAAACTCCCCCACCAAAACCCCGAAAACCCTCCACATATCTGTCCTTGTTGTGAAACATGGTCTTGCTTGAGTGACATATCAGGAGGATAGGTTATCAGTTTCACTTAGAGCTCTTAGGATGCAGTTGACAGGCCACACGGTATTACAGTAATTTGAAAAGATAAAGACTGCTGAGAGATAGGTATATGGGCCTTTATGAATGAGGTTTTAGAGAAGAAAGTGGTTCTTAAATGTTTGAAAAAACACTAAGATAAATTTTGCAACCTCACTGCAATTAAGCTTGTGTAGGTTATGTAAACATGGATCAACAGCAGGATTCAGAACATGTTACAAAGAAAATAAAAGAAGAAACAGATGACCAACAAACTGATTGCCTTTTATTACTAAACCAAATAGGAGTTCATTAAAATTTAAAAGAAAGGAAGAGAGAAAAACACAGTCATGGTTATTCATTTAAATGTATGCAATTAATTTGGAATTAATTAAAATTCTCTTCTTGTTTCTTATTAATATAATATGGAGCACATTCCAAGTTTCCTCTTGTGAGCTGATTAACATCCTTCCATATATGCTAATATACGAAATAAACGCTTGGAGAAATTTTAGAGTTTACTCATACTGAGAAAGGGAGAGATGATGAATGGGCTAAAGAAAATGGGAGGTGGGAGTGTAAAAGTAATTTTGCGCATGTAAAAATTCAACATAGATTATTAAAGGAAAACATAGTTTTGTTTCAGTAGTAACTTATAGTAACAGAAAATTGCATCATTAGTCTCCTTTTCTGTCTTTGGAAAACTGAAACTTGAGAAGAGAGTCACATGAAAGAAAAAAACGCAGTAATTTTTATGTCTTCTTTATAAAAAAGAGGTCTCTGCATTTAAAAATGTTTCACTCTTTTACCTAGCAAATCCTCAAAATTATGCAAAAATTTTGGTTTTGGGTTCAAGCTGGAAGGAAAGAAAGTGACTTATAACCGAACTGAGGCTTCAGATCATGACTTTAAAGTGATACCAATTTGCTTAAGTGTGTGGTTTTCTGTATTAAGAAACAAGAGAGGCAAATTTTAGTGGTCTTGCAGGAGAGCTATGTTGTAAAGGCATACGGTACTGGAAACACCTCAGAAGTTTGGCAGAGACATTTCATTTCGGGCTGAGCCAAGGTAAAGGGAAATAACTGAAAGCAAGAGGGGGTAGAGTATCCAAAAAGAGAGAGAGAGAAGAGGACTGGTTATCCCAATTAAGGTGTTTTTTCCCCATGGGGTCTGATAATTTAGTTGAAAATTGAGTGGGGTCAGTTATTCCAAATGATGGCAAGATCCAGCATGTTTTCATGGAAATAAGTGCCTGATGAGAAGGAAGGACAGATAATCAAAGTGGAGATGTATGCATAACCGTAACACTGCTGTATTGGATAGATTACCCAAACAGATGTCTGAAGTCCCTCAGAATGGTTTCAGAATTTGTGTGTGACAACAACAGAAAGAAGTCAGTGTTTGCAGAGTGCGGGGGTGGAAAAATAGCTGAGAGTTAGTAGCTAGCCTGCTTAAGTATCACTGAATCTCAAAAGGATAGTTTTGTTTGTTTGCTTGTTTTTTCCCCTATTGAGGTGGAAGCATACTCTTCTAGGGGCTTTCCATGCGGCACAGTGATAAAGTAATCCACCTGCCAATATAGGGGGTGCAAGGGTTGCCAGTGAGATCTGATCTATGAGTCAGGAAGATCTCCTGGAGTAAGAACTGGCAGCCCACGCTAGTATGTTTGTCTGGGAAATTCCATGGACAGAGGAGCCTAAGAGGCTACGGTCTCAGTTCAGTTCAGTCTCTCAGTCTTGTCTGACTCTTTGTGACCCCATGGACTGCAACATGCCGGCCTCCCTGCTCATCACCAGCTCCCAGAGCTTGCTCAGACTCATGTCCATCGAGTCGGTGATGCCATCCAACCATCTCATCCTCTGTCGTCCCCTTCTCCTCTTGTCCCCAATCCCTCCCAGCTTCAGGATCTTTTCCAATGAGTCAGCTTTTCACATCAGGTGGCCAAAGTATTTAAGCTTCAGCTTCAGCATCAGTCCTTCCAATCAATATCCAGGGTTGATTTCCTTTAGGATGGACTGGTTGGATCTCCTTGCAGTTCAAGGGACTCTCGAGTCTTCTCCAACACCACAGTCCAAAAGCATCAATTCTTTGGCACTCAGCTTTCTTTATAGTCCAACTCTTATATCCATACGTGACTACTGGAAAAACCATAGCCTTAACTAGATGGACCTTTGTTGGCAAAGTAATGTCTCTGCTTTTTAATATGCTGTCTAGATTGGTCATAGCTTTTCTTCCAAGGAGCAAGTGTCTTTTAATTTCATGGCTCCAGTCACCACCTGCAGTGATTTTGGAGCCCAAGAAAATAAAGTCTGTCACTGTTTCCATCGTTTTCTCATCTATTGCCATGAAGTGATGGGACCAGATGCCATGATCTTAGTTTTCTGAATGTTGAACTTTAAGCCAACTTTTTCACTCTCCTCTTTCACTTTCATCAAGAGGCTCTTAAGCTCCTCTTCACTTTCTGCCATAAGGGTAGTGTCATCTGCATATCTGAGGTTACTGACATTTCTCCCAGCAATCTTGATTCCAGCTTGTGTTTCATCCAGCCCAGTCTAAGGTCGCTATGGTAGCTACAGTTTGCTACTTTCTATGGGGTCAGATCCAAACAGTCCATTCTAAAGGAGATCGGCCCTGGGTGTTCTTTGGAAGGAATGACGCTAAAGCTGAAACTCCAGGACTCATTGGAAAAGACTCTGATAGTGGGAAGGATTGGGGGCAGGAGGAGAAGGGGACGACTGAGGATGAGATGGCTGGATGGCATCACCGATTCGATGGACGTGAGTCTGAGTGAACTCCGGAGTTGGTGATGGACAGGGAGGCCTGGCGTGCTGCGATTCATTGGGTCGCAAAGAGTCGGACACGACTGAGCGACTGAACTGAACTGAACTGAACGGGGTCACAAAGAGTTGGACAGACATGACCGAGTGACCGAATGACCTGGCACACAACGTAATCTTCTGGAAGAGGCACCAGGAACTGGAGAGAGCAGGATTCTACCGTGTAGCACAGGGAAATCTGCTCCATGTGATGTAGCAGTGCAGATAGGAGGGGAGTCTGGGGCAGAGGGGGTACATGTATATGAGAGGGGACAGGCAGGGAGGCGAGGGGTCTCTACACACAGGAAACAGGCTGCACGTGTCAGAGACTTTTTATCCCTCCCTTAAGCGGCAGGAGGGAACAAACTACAGGTGTCAGATTTTTTTCTGTCTCCATAAAAAATTAAAAGGAGCTTTCTCCATGGATGTTTTTCTTAAGCTGTGTTAATGAAACTATGTATTTGCTTTGGAATTTGCCTTTCTTCAAAATGATGCCCCCTAAGACTAACATTTTTTCTTTTCTCAAACCTTGGGCTAATAGTTGCTCAACAAGCCAGTATTCATATCAATAGTTTTATGGCTGGGGGATGACATGCCTCATGCCATCCTATCTCAAAAATGCACATTGTGGGAGAGGGGCCTGGTGACAGTCTGCCAGCCTTGAGGTGTCTGTCTTATCTGATTAACAGCTTTCTAACAGACATAAAACATCGGCTAAAGACTAGCAGAGGGCACTCTTCGCGCCCTTCTGATGTCTGTGTCAGAAGCTTTGTCTGTCCTCTTCCACTTTAATAAACTCTGCCACACAAAAGCTCTTGAGTGATCAAGCCTGGTCCCTGGCCCTGAAGCTAAATCTTCTTGGGAGATCACGGATCCGACACAGTTCACCGTACGCTATCATATATGTATGGCTGAGTCCTTTTGCTGTCTGCCTGAGAATAACACAGCATTGTTAATTGGCTATACTGTAGTATCTAAACATTTTTTAAAAAGATACATGTGAATGTAAAAATGGACAGTCTTAACTGACTCCAGATTGTGTAGTTCTAGAGAGGAGAGAAATGTCATATTTAATTAATCTTGAGAAAGCAAACAAAATTATTTTAATAAGTTAACAGAGGAGGTGAAAAGATCGTGGTTAACATATACCTTAACAAAGTGTTTCCAGAGAATGGTTGAAGAAATGTGGTAAAACGTCAGTAGCAGTCAGGTGGGGCAGGAAAATTCGACTCAGCAGATAGAATGTAATAGAAATTTTTTTTCACAAAGTCAGTTTTGCACTTTTAAAAACATCTTACTCTCAATAAACAGCTATGAAACAGTTTTATTAAAACTTAAAAAAATAACTCAAGTATATAAGCAGTTTAGAAATTGGAAAGAATTGGAGCCTTGTACTTTAGTGATGCGGCTGTATGGTGCAGAAATGAAGGAGAAATTAAATCACAGATTACCTTTGTTTAAGATTCCATTTGGATGCATGCCCATGAAATAATGGCATTCTAAGTTGCTATATTCCAACTCCTTGAATTAATACCCCAGTGGACTGACTGGATGGAGTCATTTTCAGTGTGAGGATAAAAATATGATGATATGTGCCACATCTTCAAAATTATGCTAATTTACTCATCTAAATTTTAAATTAAAATGACCTCAAATAACAATTATTCAAACAATATACTATTGCTATAGACAACAAAGATAAACTATTTCCTCATTTTCCTATACAACTCAAGGAGAAAATTCTTGTGTAAAATTCAACAATTTGATATAAACTTGTAATCTTTGGAAACTATATTCTGATAGACATCTTTATTTTAGAATTAGAAAGCAGTGAATAGAAATATACAGCATTAACCTTGAATGAGATTTATGCAAAAAAGATCTTTCCATTTTCCACAATGTGTTCGACATTTTTGTAGACAAATTTCTATAGATAAAAACAAACGTTTTAATTCTTTATCACACAAAAAAAGCAGCTGGATTCAAAAGAGAATAGCAATCTAAGCACATCACTGTACAACACAATACAGAAAAGAAAGCATAAGGAAAGTTTATGTTCTGACATTAATCTTTGGAATCTGAGGCTGCATAGACATAGCATTTAACTGAATCAACAATGAAAAAAAACATATTCCTTAGGCTCAGAGGTTAATGTAGAATGATGCAATTTAACATAACTTGCTGCTTTTTTTCCCCATTCAAAAGAGTAAAGCATTCTAAAAAGGCATATTTCTCTAAAAGAGAGAATATTATTTTTATGATTAAATAGAAAAACATTTGAAACTTGCCAAGCCCATTCAATCTGAAAAAGAGACATTAAAAAAACCTACCAACTTTCATATTTCATAATTGCAGAGGCAAACAATAAGCCATGAATCTGACTAAATTCCAGCACTCCCTTTAGACATATATCGTGGCTGACAGTTTAAGAAAATTGATTTAAGCTTCTCACTGACTATATGCCAAATATCTGAATTCCTTGAATGATTTCATTTATTTACCATACCATTTTTAGGCTCCCAATTATTAAAATTGCACAGATAAGAGGAAAGGAGAAATAACAAGACGCCGCACCAGCTGTGCTGAGATATTTAGGCTTACACTGCTTGAATATTAAATTATCCAGAAGGGGAAACTACACAATAAACATGAAAAGTATATTCTCTCAGAGACGCAAACCGTTCTCAGACCTAATAATGGCATTTCCGCACATCTTTGTGGTTAATGAGCAAATCCCTTTCTAGTGTATTCAACACATATGGAGATCCATCCTTCATCGGACACGTGGCACAAAACTGCTAGCTGAAAAACTGGATTCTCACAGAGCTTTAACCAGATCTTGCTGCAAAGTAAGTAGCTGTTGGAAGTTGTTTTGAACCATAATCGTCATCAGGGTATCAGCTTATTTCACATAAGAAAGTAATAAATTGCATTATGCTCTGATTAAATAATTGTTTCTGAAGATAATGTGATGACCATCGGTGCTAAGCAGAAATCTGGAGAATAGGAAGGATGAGAACATTTTCCAAAATGTCTAATTTACAGTAGGGAGTTGTTTAGGCATAGGAAGGCTAACTGCAATGATAAAAAGGTAATGATGAAATTTCATTAAGCAACTCCTTAATGGGATGGTACAGATAGAACAGAGAGTTCAATTAAAAGCAAAATCTTAGTTGCTAGTTGCTATATAACACGGAGAGCTCAATCTGGGGCTCTGTGACAACCTAGAGGGGTGGGGTGGGGTTTGGTGGCGGGGGTGGAAGGGAGACTCAAGAGGGGGGCAGAATACATCCACCTAGGGATTCCCTGGCAGCTCGGTTGGTAAAGAATCTGCCAACAGTGCAGGAGACCCTGGTTCGATCCCTGGGTCAGGAAGATCCCCTGGAGAAGGAAATGGCAACCCACTCCAGTGTTTTCGCCTGGAGGATCCCATGGACTGAGGAGCCTACAGTGCATGGAGTTGCAAAGAGTCAGACATGACTTAGCAAACTACCATGGCTGACTCATATTGTTGTATGCAGAAACCAACTCAACATTATTTTAAGCAATCATCTGTCAACTAAACATTAAAACAAAAACCACAGAATCTTCTTATACCAGTGTTTGCTCCCTTTAGGATGAGTCTTTTTCTCCACATATCACTTTGCCCTTCTAGTCACATCTGTGTTCTTACAGTCCACAGAGCCTATTCAGTTCAGTTCAGTTCAGTCTCTCAGTCGTGTCCGACTCTTTGCGACCCCATGAATCACAGCATGCCAGGCCTCCTTGTCCATCACCAACTCCCAGAGTTCACCCAAACCCATGTCCATCGAGTCCGTGATGCCATCCAGCCATCTCATCCTCGGTCGTCCCCTTCTCCTCCTGCCCCCAATCCCTCCCAGCATCGGGGTCTTTTTCAATGAGTCAACTCTTTTCATGAGGTGGCCAAAGTATTTATATTCACCTTCATCCTCGGCAGGGGGAAAGACTGAAGCGGTTTAGTAGAAGACTAGCAGAAGACAAAATCCTTCTCTTTAATCCAACGGAAGGTGCTGAGAAAATAGCAGTTGGTGAAAGTCTGGATTTTCCTAGGTGGATCCTAAGAGAAAAGAAAATGAAGAAACAGAAGATGAAGGAATAAAGAAGGAGGCTGCGGAGAAAAAAGGAGAAGATGAGGAAGAATCTGAATAGAACAGAGAAGGAAACAAAGAGAAAACGGTGAGGAAGACAAAGGAGAGGCAGATGGAAAGGGGAGGAAGAGGGGGGAAGGGAGGACGGGGACAGGGAGTCTGAGTTAACTTCAGATCCAGACAGAGGAAGCTGCAATGAACGGGGAGAGGGCAGTGCGTAGAACGTGCAGTGTGCCAGGTTCTTAGCCTGAAACAAGCTTCCCCTGAGGCCCTTGCATCAACTATTTCACCTTTTACACTGGCTAACTCTTGCACAGAACTTGCACAGCAACTTCTTCCTCTGAAAATAATACTCCCTCACTCCTCAAATATAAGATAGATGATTCTATAATTTTCTGTGCCCCAACTAGATTTGATTTCTCTAATGATTATGACATTTTTAATGTTGCTGCTAAATCGCTTCGATCGTGTCAGACTCTGTGCGACCCCATAGATGGCAGCCCACCAGGCTCCTCCATCCCTGGGATTCTCCAGGCAAGAACACTGGAGTGGGTTGCCATTTCCTTCTCCAATGCACGAAAGTGAAAAGTGAAAGTGAAGTCACTAAGTTGTGTACAATTCTTAGCGACCCTATGGACCGCAGCCCACCAGGCTCCTCCATCCGTGGGATTTTCCAGGCAAGAGTGCTGGAGTGGGGTGCCATCACCTTCTCCAATAGTCTTCTTTAGTTGGTTCATCATTTATGACAATTGCACTATAATAATATAAGATACTAATATCTGGGACAATTAAACTTGAAGTATAAGGAATCTTTTCATAATATCTTGCAAACTTTTCTGTAAATCTAAAGTAATTCTAAAAGTTTATTGCTGCTGCTGCTGCTAAGTCACTTCAGTTGTATCCAACTCTGTGCAACCCCATAGATGGCAGCCCACCAGGCTCCCCTGTTTCTGGGATTAGCAACCTTGTGGCTTTGCTGGTAAGAATCCGTCTTCAGGTGGCTCAGACAGTAAAGAATTAACCTGCAATGCGGGAGATCTGGTTTCAGTCCCTGAGTTGGGAAGATGCCCTGGAGAAGGGAAAGGTTACCCATTCTGCTAGTCTGGCCTGGAGAAGTCCATGGTGTTGGAAAGAGTTGGACATGACTGAAGGACTTTCACTCATCTTGTTTAAGTATTAGAGCAGAGCTGGCCCCATTCATTTTCACATTGTATTGTTAGGTACATACACATTTAGGATTGTTATGTATTCTTGAAGAATAATAGCTACTCTTTTTGTCTCTGATAATCTTTCCTGTTCTGTGTCTGCATATTTTATTCATCTCCTTTGACTCATCATTTCATAATGCTAGTATGTCTGTTACATCTGCTGGTAACAAGAGAAGTCACTGCAATCCATTAAGACTACCTTAGTGCATGTAACGCTGGTCTTTGAATGCAGTTGTACCCGATTTTAGGTTAACTAAACAAATTATTATCTGCCTGCAATGCAGGAGACCCAGGTTTGATCTCTGGGTTAGGAAGATCCCCTAGAGAAGGGAATGGCTGCCCAGTGTTCTTGCCTGGATAATTCCATGGACAAAGGAGCCTGGTGGGCTATGGTCCATGGGGTCGCAAAGAGTTGGACATGACTTAGCGCCTTATCATACATCAAAATACATGCATTATTCAGGTTACCTTACATTTCACATTATGCCATTCATCTATTTCAGAATTTCATGAGATACCACATTGCAGTTAGTCACTGTGTCTTCCGAAGCTCTGATAGACTCATAGTTTCTCAGACTTTCCTTGCTTTTGATGATTTTGACAGTTTTAAAGAAAATTGACCAGGTGGTTTTGAAATGCCCATGGTTTGTGATTTGCCTGATGGTTTTCTCACGATTAACCTGAGATTATATGTTTGAGGGAGGAAGATGATAGAGGTGAAATGTCACTTTCTTCATATCTTATTAAAGATGCATGCTGTCAACACGACTTGTGACTTGATGGTGACCTTGATCTCTGGCTGACAGAGTTTGCCATGTTTTTGCACTCTAAAGTTACCCCTCTCATTTCTATACTATACCATTTGGAGGAATTAACTATATGCCACTCATACCTTAGAAGGTTGCTTTTGCTTTAAATTTTCAGAGGATTTCAATATAGTTTTGAATTATGAATAAATTTGAAATTGGAGTGTGAATAAATTTGAATTTGAACCATGAATAAATTTGAATTCTAATTATTGAATTTGAATTAATTGACTATGAATTATGAATAAGGCCAATTTTTTATCTCCAATTTTTATAACTTTATTTCTTATCTTTTTGCACTAGCTAGAATTTCCAGTGTCATGTTGAATATAAGCAATGAGAGAAGACATACCTGCATTGCTCCTGATGTTAGAGAAAAGGAATTCAATCTCTTACCATGTAGTATAATTTCAGGCATAGGTTGTTTATAAACTCTCTTTTTAGATGAAGGCAAGTCTCTTTTAATTTTAAAATTTTACAAGGTTTTATCAAGGTTTTATTTTGGCAACTGCTTTTATGCAGCTGTTGATATGATCATATGTGTTTTGTATTTATTCTGCTGCTGATGAATTACACTGACTGCTGTTGAACCAAGAGTTTCTTGGTATAAAATGCACTTGACTGAATGTACTATCCTTGTGTATATCACTGGATTCAACTTGGTATGAATTTTGGTGTCTAGGTTTGTGAAAAATTAAGATATGTAGTTTCTTTTCTGGTGATGCCTTTATCACCTTTATCTTGTTTTAATTGGGCTTCCCAGATAACTTGCTGGAGAAGGGGTAGTCTACCTACTCCAGTATTCTTGGGCTTCCTTGTGGCTCTGTTGGTAAAGAATCCGCCTTCAGGTGTCTCAGACAGTAAAGAATTCACCTGCAATGCGGGAGACCTGGGTTCAGTCCCTGAGTTGCGGAGATGCCCTGCAGAAGGGAAAGGCTTCCCACTCCGCTAGTCTGGCCTGGAGAAGCCCATGGACCGTATAGTCCATGGTGTCGGAAAGAGTCGGACATGATGAATGACTTTGACTCAGCTTTTGAGTATTAGAGCAGAGCTGGTCTCGTTCATTTTCACATTGTATTGTTAGGTGCAAACACATTTAGGATTGTTATGTATTCTTGAAAAATGATAGCTACCCTTTTTGTCTCTGATAGTCTTTCTCATTCTGCAGTCTGTTTTCCTGAAATTAATATAACTACCCAAGAGTCCTTCTGCACAGTGTCAGCAAGGCACATCCTTCTCTGTCTCTTCACTGTTGCTCTGTTTAAGCCCTTACCGGTAAAGCGGCCTTCTCATATACTGCATGAGTAAGGCTCCTTTCTCTCCTGTCTTGTTACTTTCTTTTTCCCTCTTTTTTTTGGAGAGTGGCATCTCTGCTTTTACCTGAACATTTATGTTTCCTTTATCCCCCATCTCATAGCGTTTCATCTAGAGGGTTGAAAATTAATGGCTATTTATCCTAGTGTTCAAAATATGTTTAGCAAATTCTATAAGTTTACCTTCAAACAATACGACATAGCTTCACATGGAGTGTAGGTTCCTTATAGTGAAATATTCCCAGTTTCTCTTTCTTGTGCCGTGAGGCATTGCTATCATTTATTTCACTTCTTTCTACTTTATCACCCAATAAATAGCTATTAATGTGAATTTAGACTTTCAGATTAAGAGTAAGAAAAACAAAATGTTATATTTTAATTAATTCCTTTTCTAACACTCTTTCTTTATGTAGTCCTATACTTCTGACTTTATATTGCTCTTTTGTCTGAAGAAAACTTTTAGCATTTATTTTCTAAGACAAATATATTTCCTTTTCATATGAGAAAATCTTTTTTACTGAGTTTATGAAGAGTGGTTTTACTGAATTTAGAATTTTAAGCTGGAGTTTTCTTTTTTCTTTGTTTTCTTTCAGTACTTTAAGGTTTAACTTAACTCTCATTTTTTGCAAGGATATTAAAAGTAGAAAGTCTATTAGAATTTTTGGTCTTGTTTCTTAACAGGTATGCTTTTTTTTTTTTTTTCCTTTAGGGTGATGTTCTTAAGATTTTATCTTTCTGCATTATTTCTATGCTCTGAATATGATCTGTTTAGATGTTGTGGTTTGGGAAATTTGTGATACTTAGTTTTCTCTGAGCTTTCTAAATTTGTGGTTTGATATCTGTCAATAAATGTGGGTAGATCTCAGACTTTATTAATTAAAATATTTCTTCTCTTTGGTTTTCTCTTTCTTTTGTATCTGATGTTTAAACTAGGTGTTTGCTACACCCTTTGGTACTGTTCCACAGTTCTTGAATATGTTTCTCTTAAAATTTTTAAAGGATTTGCATTGAAATTTGAGAAGCCTTTTACTGAACTGTTTCTATTGAACAGTTCTTCAGTTATGATATCATAGCTTTTGCTTCTAGCATTTCCTTTTGATGCTTGGAGTTTCCATCGTAATTTACTTTGCCTGTCTGTTATTGCCTGTTATCTGGTTTCCCCATTGTAGCCTTGAATATATATCGTGGCTCATTTAAAGACTTACCTATAATTCCATTATCTCCAGCAAATCTCAGACTGAATCAGATGATTGTCTCTTTTCATGCCTTGTTTTTGTTTGTTTTGAATATTGAACTGAGTAATAGATACTCAGGTAAATAAGATTTTAGTGTTAAGATTTATGCTAATCTGGGTAAAAATTGCTCTGTGTTTTTTATGTAGCTATGGGTACCAGAGTCCTTCAGTTCCTCTTGAGTGTTTCTTTCTGTCTCCCTCCTGAATCTACGCCTTGCACATCTTTCAGTTATAATCCACAGCTGTTAGCATGGAAGCCTTTTTGATGTTGTAGTAAGATGTGTGAGAGAGCATTCTGTAATCTTCAAATTGAACACAGCATCTGAGTGGGCCTGTCTCAGAGCTGTGACCGTATCAAGTGTCTCCCTGGTTACACTTCTGCCAGATCTCCGCTGCTTCTTTATGTGGACACCTGCTTCCTTACCTGGCTACAGCATCTGCAGTATTATTATTATTTTTTTTTTTGCTCTGATTCTTGTTGACTATGTTTTATATTGTTTTGTTTTCCCCTTAGGTGTCATAAGAAGACTGGAAGAACTGGCATCAGAGCTATTCCCTTCTTCCATCTGGGAGACAGTTTCAGAATCACACTCTGTTAAAGTCCTTTCCCATGAATAGTAGAATTTTAATGTTGAAGACTCTAGTCTTATTTCACAGAGGTTTCATTTCCCTTCTCTCCACTAGAGCTCCGCAGCGATCTTCCCAGGTCCTCACAGCAGGAACTTGGTGGAGCCACTGGAAGAAAAGCCCATGACACTGAGAACATGTGTCACAGGCTTTAGTCCCAAGCAGTTTCTTGGTCTCATATTACTCAGCACTCAGCCTCCAACGATTCTTCAGATTCTTCAACACTGCCATTCGATTGCCCTTACCAGCCCCTGGTTCTGGCGGCTATGCCTCCACTGATGCTGTAATTCAGGGAGTCATCTGCCCTGTGAAATCTGCGTTTTTTTAGGTGCAAGAAATGGTAGATTTTCAGTTTGTCTGGTTTTTGTTGTTTGTTTGTTTGATAAAGACAGCTTCCAAGTTTTTACATATTGGTGCTGAAACTGGGAACTGCCTCCATTTATTTTGAGAAGGAGGAAAACTCACTTTTCTTCGGGAGTAATACCACATTCATGAATGTTACTGTAGGGTCAGACCCTGTGTTTATGAAATAACTGATTCTCAATTAATGGACACAGGGGTCCTTCCAGGTGATGCTGTGTTATCCTCAGATAGTAACTCAAGTGAGGTGACAATTTAACATCTTTTGTATTCCAAATGAAGTATAGGGTCCATTATAATTTTCGTATGGTATTACAAGTATTCATGGGGTGAAGACATTTTCCCAACTCCATCAAAAGTTTCTCATTTGATCTTTCCTTTGATTTCCTCTTTGATGTCAGAATGAACTCTCCTGCTGCTCATGAGAGGATTCATGGGAGGACGGAGGAATAAGAAATTAACTGCCTTCCATGCTTTCCAGAAATTGTTCGTCAGTGACAACTAACACACAAAAAATGTCCAAAAAAGTTAGGATTTATCCCCTCCCACATCCTACCTAATATACTAAATATCATCTGTTTAGTTAACCTCAAATTGGATACAACTGCATTCAAAGGCCAGCATTAAATGCACTAAGGTATTCTTAATGGATTGCAGTGACTTCTTTTATTAATAGCAGGAGCAGCAGATATCTTAGCATTATGAAATGGTGAGTCAAAGGAGATGAATAAAATATAACCATATGAGAGAGTGAAAATAATCTGTTTATAAATGAGTCAAAATTTCGCAAACATATATAGTATGATTTCTGCATCTAGAAAATTGGTATAGTATTGATATATTTATATTGAATGCTTCCAGGTGGCTCAGAAATTTTAAAAAATCTGCCGCAAAGCAGGAGACACAGGAGACATGGGTTCAGTCCCTGGGTCAGGAAGATTTCCTGGAGAAGGAAATGGCAACCCACTCCAGTATTCTTGCCTGAAAATTCCCATGGCTAGAGGAATCTGCTAGTCTACAGTCCAGTGGGTTATAAAGAGTCAGATACAGCTGAGTGACTAAGCAGAGCACATACTGAATGCTGAGTTCAGTCACTGCCGTGTCCAACTCTGCAACCCCATGGACCACAGCACACCAGACCTCCCTGTCCTTCACCATCTCCTGGAGCTTGCTAAAACTCATGTCCATGGAGTCAGTGACTCATGCTCTGTCGTCCCCTTCTCCTCCTGCCCTCAATCTTTCCCAGCATCAGGGTCTTTTCCAGTGAGTCAGTTCTTCCTATCAGGTGGCCAAAGTATTGGAGCTTCAGCTTTAGCATCAATCCTTCCAATGAACACCCAGGACTGATCTCCTTTAGGATGGACTGGTTGGATCTCCTTGCAGTCCAAGGGACTCTCAAGATTATGCTTTAGATCATAAGATGTTAAAAGACATATATTTTTTAATATTTATTTTATTATTTGTATACATCACAACTAAACTATATTAAATAAATACAGATCCTTTCTTAACTGTTGCTCCTGCTAAGTCGCTTCAGTTGTGTCTGACTCTGTGCGACCCCATAGACGGCAGCCCACCAGGCTCCCCCGTCCCTGGGATTCTCCAGGCAAGAACACTGGAGTGGGTTGCCATTTCCTTCTCCAATGCATGAAAGTGAAAAGTGAAAGTGAAGTTGCTCAGTCGTGTCCGACTCTAGTGACCCCATGGACTGCAGCCCACCAGGCTCCTCCGTCCATGGAATTTTCCAGGCAAGAGTACTGGAGTAGGGTGCCATTGCCTTCTCCTATTAACTGTTGAGCATACATAAATATGGATTTGGATCACGCTTTTACTCTTTGTCAGACATTATGTCTCCTAAGAGCAGTGATAACCAATAGTGTACATTTGAGCATCTTTTAGCATGTGTCCTATTAATTCTTCACACATATATTTTCATTTTCATCTTATACGAGCCCTTTGAGGGAAGTAATATGATTTTCAGTATTTTATAAACAGGAAAATTGAAACCTGGGTTTTGAACATATGTTAACTTCTTTTCTACCTGTCTAATAGGTTATATAGTATAATCAGATTTAATAACAGGTGTGATTGACGTCCACATCCTCACCTACTAAGGAGCAAGGCGAAATGTCAGTCACGTCAATAAAGAAAATGACTTAAGCTTATCCAAATAAAGAAAAATAGTTTCCTATATCATATATTGTCAGGGAAACGAAAATTGAAACAACAGTGAAAACCCACTACACCTGTATTTGAATGGCCAAAATCAGGAAAATTGAAAACATACAATGCTGCCACAGACATGGAGCAAAAAGAATTCTCAATAACTATCACTGAGAATGCAGAATGGTACAGATGCTTTGTAGAGAGTCCAGTGATTTCTTACAGAACTAAATATATTCTTACTTTTTGATCCAGCAATTATAGCTTTTGATATTTACCCAAACAAATCGAAAATTTGTGTCCACCCAACAACTTGCACAAGGAAGATTGTGGACACTCTAGTCATAATTAGCAAACCTGGAAGCAACTAAAAATGTCTTTCAAAAAGCAAATGGATATCCATCTAGGTCTTCTGCCCATCTTTTGATTGGACTGTATGCAAATTACTATCTTGCCAGTCCCTTCATTTGCATATATTTTCTCCCATTCTGTAGGTTTTCTTTTCCTTTTGTTTCCGATTTCTTTTGTTATGTAAAAGCTGTTAAGTTTGATTAGATCTCCTTTGTTTATTTTTAACTTTATTCCCACTACTCTAGGAGACAGATCAAAAGAAAAAAAACAACACACAAATTTGCTGCACTTTATTTCAAAGAGTGTTCCACCTGTGTTTTCTTCAAAGCATTTTGTATTATCCAGGCTTATATTTAAACCTTTAATCATTTTGAGTTTTTTTTTCTTTTTCTTTCTGTATGATGTTAGAAATGTTCTAATTTTATTCTTTTACATGTTGCTGTCCAGTTTTCCCATCATCACTGACAGAAGTGACTGTCTTTCCTCCACTGTATATTCCTGCCTTCTTTGTTGTAGATTAACTGACTGTAAGTGCACTGGCTTACTTCTGGTGTTTCTGCCCTTTTTCCTGTTTTCTTGCTCTATGTGTTCATTTCTGTGCTAGTCTCATCCTATTCTGAGGAGATTGATTCAAGACGGTGGAGTAGGACACGTGCTTGTCTCCTCCCGTGAGATCACCAAGATCACAAAGAGCTGCTGAGCAACCATTGACCGGAGAATACTGGAAACCATTAAAAAAAAAAAAAAAAAAAGATGCCCTGTGTTGAAAGGAAAAGGAGAAGCTGCAGCAAGACAGTAGGAGGGGTGCAATCACGATAAAATCAAATCCCGTACCCACTGGAGGTGCAACCCACAAACGGCGGAACAACAGCACAGAGAGGCTTTCCCACTCTAGTGAAGGTTCTGCGCGCCCATGTCAGGCTTTGCAGCTTGGGGAACTGGCAAATGGACCAGGAATCCCTAGGGGATCTGACTTTGAAGGCCAGCAGGATTTGGCTGTAGGATTTCCATAGGATGAGGGGCGGGGATAGAAACTCCACTTTTGGAGGGCACAAACAAAATCTTGTGCATACCATGACCCAAGAGAAAGGAGCAGTGACCCCACAGGGGACTGAACCAGACCCAGCTGCAGTGCTGGGGGGTCTCCTGTGGAGCCATGAGTCAGCAGAGTGTCCCCTCTTTGTGAGGATGGGGTCACTGGAGCAGCGGTTCTGGGAGAAGCCCTCTTGAAGGCTGCCATTAGCTCCACCTTAGAGCTTGTAGACACCAAAGCCGGGTCTCCTCAGGCCAAACTACTAACATGGAGATAGAGCAACCCCACCTATCACCAGACCTATCACCAGACGCTAGTTTTACTGAGCCATGCCCACCACGGCAAGACCCAGTTTTTCCCACACCAGTCCCTCACATCAGGAGGCGTGCACAAACCTCTTGGCTTCATCCACCAGAGGACACACAGAAGAAGCACAAAGAACTACAGTCCCACAGCCTCCAGAATGAAAATCAAAGACTGAGTTTCAGTTTAGAGTTTAATAACAGAAGTGGCACAATAGGATGGCCAGTCTGGAAAAAATACATGGCATATGCAAAGGTGAATTTCAGAGGAATTCCAGATTTAAATGTCAATGAAAACATAAACTTAAAAGAAAAAAAGCAATGGGGGAACAATGAACCTTGTGATGAGAGCAGCATTCTTAAATAGGACAGACAACTGAGACCCAATAAATGAAAAAGAGCAGACTATTTGACAACACATAATTTTTTATAGTAAAAATAAAGAGTCAAATAAATTTGGGAAAAATATTTGCAAGACAATTCATTTAAGAAATATTTTTCAAGCACATTTTATGTCATAGCTGCTACTGGGTGCCATGCTGAATAAAATATTGAGCAAAGGTACAAGGCAAGTTTGATTTATTATTTTATTATTTGTCTAAATGAATATTCCTGTGTTCATGGTGGTTACCTTTTACTGGTAGATGATAGATATGAAAGATAACACACAGGATTCTTACAAACAAGAGACAGAGTGAGAGGGGAGAGGGAGAGAAAGAGAGAAAGAAGAGAGAGAATCCAATGGTAAGAAAATATACAAAGCCAATTCAAAGAATACAAAATAGCCATGACACGTGAAATTACACCTATCACATCTACGCGCTGGAAACACTGCTTGTTTCTTCCCAAGTCTGTTCAATGGCCTCATGCTGGTGACTTGGACTTAGTCATGATGAGAATATTTATATCATGGAAATTAGCAAGTGATATAGATCAGAGGTGATTTATTATTTAAATTGTCTAAAACAGTTACTGTTACTATCTTTAAAAGTAACAGAGGAAAATGTAAAAATTCCAGATTAAACTCAGAAGTGTGGCGTGTCGGTGCTGTCACATGATGCACGGCACAGAACCTTAAGGAAATATTCATCCAGTACTTGAAAACTATTATCCATTTCAACACAAAGCCAATCACTTCATTAACAGATGAGTGAAGTTTAGACATATATAGTGCTAAAACTGAAAGAATATTCAGGTAATAAAATAGTTTATAGTAGGATAAAAAAGTTTAATAGTAGATCACATTTCAGATTTAATGACAATAAATTTATTGGGGAAAGAGTGAATTTTAATGGAACTCCATTTGCCAAATCAAAGGTGAACAGCAGTCATAGTTTGCATACAAATATGAGAGTTCAGCAGACTTTCCAGGTGGCTCAGATGGTAAGGAACCTGCCTGCAGTACAGGAGACCCGGTCTAATCCCTGGGTGAGGAAGATCCCCTGGAGGAGGGCATGGCAAACTACTCCGGGATTCTTGCTTGGACACTTCCGCAGGCAGAGGATCCTGGTGGGTTACAGTCCAGGGGGTCACAAAGAGTCGGATATGACTGAGTGACTAGCACTTATGAGAGCTCAGCAGCATCACCCAAAGCCCTGTAACAGCCGACTGGCTATAAAGAACGTGTGACACAGTACCACCTGCTCTATCATTGCTCATGTTGTGTCTTTGCTATCGATAGAATCGATAGTGAACTTCTGTGCTTATAGGTAAAAAAGGTGAATGGGTAAATATAATGGATAGCCAGACAATGGAATATAGAGTTCAGCTCAGTTCAGTTCAGTTCAGTCGCTCAGTCGTGTCCCACTCTTTGCGACCCCATGAATCACAGCGCGCCAGGCCTCCCTGTCCATCACCAACTCCCGGGGTTCACTCGGACTCACGTCCTTCGAGTCCGTGATGCCATCCAGCCATCTCATCCTCGGTCGTCCCCTTCTCCTCCTGCCCCCAATCCCTCCCAGCATCAGGGTCTTTTCCAATGAGCCAGCTCTTCGCATGAGATGGCCAAAGTACTGGAGCTTCAGCTTTAGCATCATTCCTTCCAAAGAAATCCCAGGGCTGGTCTCCTTCAGAATGGACTGGTTGGATCTCCTTGCAGTCCAAGGGACTCTCAAGAGTCTTCTCCAACACACAGTTCAAAAGCATCAATTCTTCGGCGCTCAGCCTTCTTCACAGCCCAACTCTCACATCCATACATGACCACTGGAAAAACCATAGCCTTGACTAGATGGACCTTAGTCGGCAAAGTAATGTCTCTGCTTTTGAATATACTATCTAGGTTGGTCATAACTTTTCTTCCAAGGAGTAAGTGTCTTATTATTCAGTGCTAAAAAGAGACAAGCTATCAAGCCGTGAAAAGACATGTGGGAATATTAAATGCATATTGCTAAGTGAAAGAAGCTAATATGAAAAGAAGGCATACCAGATGGTTCTAAACACTCTAGAAAAGGCAAAACTGTGGGAACAGTGGAAAGATCATTGATCTAGGGTTCAGGCGTAGGAGAATAAGAAGGCAAAGAAAAGAGGATTTTTAGGGCAGGTTAGGGCAGGGAAAATCTGCTATATGCTGCTATAATTAAAGATACATGTAATTATTTACTTGTCAAGCTCATGGAATAGCAATGTAAATTATGGACTTCTGGTGGTTATGATGTGTTGATAGACTTATCAGTCTTACCAAGTATTCAACTCTAGTGAGGAAACGTTGATAGTAGTGGAGGCTATGCCTGTGTTGGGACAGGCATATATGGGAAAACTCTGAATTCTTCTCACTTTTGCTATGAAATTAAAACTCTCCAAAAACTGTTTAATAAAAGGGAAAAAAAAGAGAAAGATGAGTATAAGGCTTCTGAATAAGTATTAATAATTGGCACCATTTTTCATTAATAGGCAAATAAATCTATTTTATTTCTGACTCTGACCCTCATTTTGGAAGCTTTTACTTTTCCAAAAGGAAATTAAGTTGTATTTCCGAGTCAATGATTATATTTTTTATGCAGTATATAAAAAACATTATCTTGAAGTCAATGTAACTTGAACTCTGTGAAGCTATCTAAGATTTTATATTGGAAAGAATAAGGATCAATTATCACTAGAAACTTTAATTTATTTTATTAAATGAATATTTGTATGTGCCAAATGATATAAATTATACTTGTATACACAACAATAAGCTCATTAGTCAGTTTAAAATATAATGTATTATTGTTTATTAAAATTCACATTAATTGATAGCTTATGTACCCCCAAAATGTTTAAAATGTACATTAATATTTGAAACCCTATTTAGTAATTTTGACTTTGCTAAAAAGAAATGAAAATAAGTTTTCATTCCTGTGACTGGTGTAGATATCTTTACACAAGGGTCCTATGTTTTGTATGCTAAGTATCAAACTGACACTTTGTGTTAGGGTTAGGGTGTCAGTTTGGAAAGTGACTATTTGGAAATTTACTATTGACAGTCTGTTTCATTGACAGAATGGCAGAGTTCCTATTTTGCTTTACCAAATCTTAATACTTTATTGGACAGGTTAATGACATTCATGGAGATATAAATAATAATTCTTGTTTTGGTTTACTAGTTAGAAAACGTAGCTGTTTTCATTGTGAAAATTTACCCAATGCAAAATGCCTGTGTTGGGACAGGCATATATGGGAAAACTCTGAATTCTTCTCACTTTTGCTATGAAATTAAAACTCTCCAAAAACTGTTTAATAAAAGGGAAAAAAAAGAGAAAGATGAGTATAAGGCTTCTGAATAAGTATTAATAATTGGCACCATTTTTCATTAATAGGCAAATAAATCTATTTTATTTCTGACTCTGACCCTCATTTTGGAAGCTTTTACTTTTCCAAAAGGAAATTAAGTTGTATTTCCGAGTCAATGATTATATTTTTTATGCAGTATATAAAAAACATTATCTTGAAGTCAATGTAACTTGAACTCTGTGAAGCTATCTAAGATTTTATATTGGAAAGAATAAGGATCAATTATCACTAGAAACTTTAATTTATTTTATTAAATGAATATTTGTATGTGCCAAATGATATAAATTATACTTGTATACACAACAATAAGCTCATTAGTCAGTTTAAAATATAATGTATTATTGTTTATTAAAATTCACATTAATTGATAGCTTATGTACCCCCAAAATGTTTAAAATGTACATTAATATTTGAAACCCTATTTAGTAATTTTGACTTTGCTAAAAAGAAATGAAAATAAGTTTTCATTCCTGTGACTGGTGTAGATATCTTTACACAAGGGTCCTATGTTTTGTATGCTAAGTATCAAACTGACACTTTGTGTTAGGGTTAGGGTGTCAGTTTGGAAAGTGACTATTTGGAAATTTACTATTGACAGTCTGTTTCATTGACAGAATGGCAGAGTTCCTATTTTGCTTTACCAAATCTTAATACTTTATTGGACAGGTTAATGACATTCATGGAGATATAAATAATAATTCTTGTTTTGGTTTACTAGTTAGAAAACGTAGCTGTTTTCATTGTGAAAATTTACCCAATGCAATTTTAAAATGATTACCTAGCTTCAATGAGCCTTATTCACATGCAGAAAAGTAGTTTTAAACATCTGAATGAAAGCCTAATACATAATTATATTATATATAATTATAATATATATTAATTATAAATAAAATATAAAATTAATTATATAATTAATTATATAATATATAATTATAGTATATAAAGCCTAATATATTATTATAATTAGATATAAGCTAAAAGAAAAATGTGATTTCTGAATGACTGTATTTATAACTTCCTTGTATTTATATTCACATCTCTCCATATTTCTTATTGGGTGATTTTCTGAGAATTTTATCACAATATTTTACAATGTTTATAAATGTAAGCTGTCATATGTAGTGCTTTCTGAAAAATAAGCAGAAACATAGTAATTAGAATTTCTTTTCAAACAGAGTACACTGAAATTTTACTTAGTCACCAGGGTTATTTTCAGGAAGTCAGTAACATTAACATTTGCACCATCTTTTTGAAATCTATAATTTAATTAAACTGCCTGCCTGCTTAAATTGTTGCCTATTACAGAATTTTTAGTAGTCATTAATTAGGATTAATATTGCCAAGAATAAAAAGTAATTTTACAATTAATATACTGTAATCTTTCTGTCACCACAAAGTATTAACAAAATTATTTACTCCAAATATATATATATATTTATTCAGTAGAACTATTACAGGTAATCATCTTTTAAAAGATCATTTATGTATTAATTGGAAAGTAGTCTCTTTATAATATTGCAATGGTATTTGCCATGCAACCGCAGGAATTGGCCGCAGGTAAACACGTGTCCCCTTCCTGATTCCCCTTCCCCCCGCCGCCAACCCCAGCCCCTAGGTGTCACAGAGCGTGGGCGTTTTGGCCTCCCTGCATCAAACATCAAACTCCCACTGGCTGTCTGTTTTGCGTTTGCTGATGTACCTGCTTCAGTGCTGGTCTCTCAAATCATCCCACCCTCTCCTTCCCCCACTGTGTCCAAACGTCTGTTCTTTGCGTCTGTGTCTCCTCTGTGCCCTGCGTACAGGATCATCAGCGCTCTCTTTCTAGACTCCATAATACGTGTTAGTATTGATACTTGTCTTTCTCTTTCTGACTTACATCACTCTGTATGAGTCTCTAGGTTCATCCACCTCATTAGAACTGACTCAAATGTGTTCCTTTTTATAGCCGAGTAATACTCCACTGTGTATATCCGTTCATCTGTCGCTGGACATCGAGGTTGCTTCCATATCATATCTATTTGTGCCTTCCAAACAACAGTTGAAGAGGGATCCCTTTTCTCCACACACTCTCCAGAATTTATTGTTTGTAGACTTTTTGATGATGGCCGTTCTGACTGGTAAGAGATGATACCTCATTGAAGTTTTGATTTGTTTTTCTCTAATAACGAGTGATGTTGAACATCTTTTCGTGTGCTTATGAGCCATCTGTGTGTCTTCTTTGGAGAAATGTCTGTTTAGACATCATTCCCACTTTCTGGCTGGGTTTTTGCTTTTCTGATATTGAGCTGCAGGAGCTGCTTATGGTACTGGCAGAAAAGCAAAACTACAGCACAGTGGAGCAAGATAAAAAGCTTGGAGATAAATCCACATGCCCATGGTTACCCTACCTTTGACAAAGGACACAAAAATATACACTGAAGAAAAGACCATCTCTCCAACAAGTGGTGCTGGGAAAAGTGGTCAGCTATGACATTAGAACACTTCCTAGCTCCATACACAAAAATCAACTTAAAGTGGATTGAAGAGCTAAATGTAAGACCAGAAACCATGAAACTCTTAGAGGAAAATGTACGCAGAACACTCTGACGTATATCACAGCAAGATCCTCTAGGACCCACCTCCTAGAGTAATGGAAATAAAAACAAAAGTAAATAAGTGGGACCTAATTAAGCTTAAAAGCAACGAAGGATACTATAAGCAAGGTTAAAAGACAACCCTCATAATGAGAGAAAATAATAGCAAATGAAACAAATGACAAAGAATTAATTTCCAAAGTTTGCAGAAAATCATCTCTTAAAAAGTATGTCCTTTCTAGGTTGGGAAATAGACTTTAGCTCCTTGAGAGAAAACTTCCACGCAGCTCAGTTGGATGTCTTTTATTTGACTCACAATAGCAGTCTTTGGTTTTAAAAAAGGACCCTGAGGACAGGTTAGATTTTGCCCCCTCTCTGAACCTTTTGAATTTGATGTTGCAATGGCCATAATGACAGCATTAACTGCATTACCTAGGAGATGCAGGCCATAAATCAAGTACAATATGCATACATTAAAGCTTTATTTCAGGGACTGCCATAATGTACAGTAAAGGCGAAGAAGACGTGCCTCAAATTCACCTCTATTCATTTTCTCTTATTAAGCCTCCTAACGTGGAGAATGTTGCCGTATCATCACCAATGGATGATCGCATAGGGACAAGATACTTGAAGAGGAAATAAGACTTTGCTGTGATAGTGTCCAGAAAACTAGTCAACACGATGTATTTTGTCTTGTCCCTGGAGTAGTTTTTTTTTACCATTCATCAATCTCAAAATACCTGGGGAATCAAGGGTAAGTTTTTAATGTATTTATTATCTTCTGCTGTTCTTGGGACACACGGGTAAGACAGTGCCTGAGAGACCAGCACAGAAGCTTTGGCGTACATGAATCTACACGAAACTATGGTTGCCAAAGCAGAAGAAGGGGTGGCCACCATCTGGAAAAATGATGTCTACTCACTATTTTAAAGAATATGACATTTTAAATACTATTCTCTTTCACAAAAAGACAGATGAATTATTTTGATACACTTGCTTTCTTTACCCCATCAGCTCTTGTTTTTGCTAAAACTCTTTAAACATTCATGTCATTTAATGAAACATAGGAACATTTTCTTCTTGACTATAATTATTAATAAAATTAACAATACATTTTGAGTTGTTTGGTATCCAATTCATATTCAAATATCTATATTGTTGGGGAAATGTATTTCCACAATATTTTTGTAGAAATCAGGTTCAAAACAATATTGGTATTGCAGGAGATGATTGTTTTTCTAATCCTCTATAATCTCCAGCTGCCCTTTCCTCTTTTTTTTCTATCCCATTATCTTATTACAGAAACTGGATTTATGGTGAAAAGCTGAACTTCTGGATTAGTCTGTTAGTGTCTTTGAAATGTCATTTCACTTGAACTGTTTCTCCATCTCTGTCTTTATAGACAATTGAAAGTCATCTCTAAAGACAGGAGAAGATACCTGCTCAAACTTGTTTTTTTCCTTTCTTTTTTATAGGAATCCCTCAAGCTGATGCTTCCTAATGCAGCATATTAAGAGTTTCAAATGTCTGGTTACCTCATTCTTAGGGCTACTAAGGCTGTTCAGAGAGTCAGGGAGTGACGTTTGCTTCCTGCTTTGTAAAGACCCATATTACATTTTTTTTTCCCTAAGGATTTGCCTACTAATGATCTTTACCTGAATAACATCTTTCATCAAAATTGAGATGTTTATTTCTCACAAACCTGTGCTTCAAAAACCTTGTGCTATCTGTTCATTAAGCACTAGTCAAGGTTTCCCCTTTCTTGGTTGTTTGGAATAACACTCTATTTGTGACCACAGACCCTCACCACATATTTCGTTTATCAGATAATCAGACATGCACACAGCTGATATCTGTCAGGGACAGAGCCATTTCAAATCTTTAAAATAGAATAATATTTTTTGCCACACTTGAAATAGAGACTTATTGTCTTCCTAGATATCCCATCCAGAATGTTCATATGCCATTTTATTATCTGCAAATTGCAATCTCACAAATTGGACCTTAGACAAGGCTGTATTGACATTGACTATTTTGACACATTTTTATAACCTTATGGAGAAATCTGTGATAATACATGTTGAACTTTCTTTTGCCTTTGGTTCTCTGTATAGCAATAATTTATCAACTAAGCCACCTGATGTATACATTCATCAGTAGGGGCTTTCAAGTATCTTGCCTCTCAATACACATAAATACTCCCCCCAGATTGGGAGGATTTATGAGCTTATTTTCAGCTGATTTACTTATTAGCTTATTTTTTAGTTGGCTCACCTAATACTGTTGAAGCATTTACTCTATCAGGAACTGGAGATAAAACGATGAGCAAGGCACAGTCATTTCTTATCTGCAATGGAAGTGGCTGACAAGTGAAGATGCAATATCAATGTGATAAGCACTATGATAGGGACGAGAGCCATTTGTATTATGACACCTAAAAGAAGCACTTGTTTGACTTTGGGATATAGTGAGTAGTTTTCTGAGAAGGTAATGTCTAAGCTAAATGTTTAATTGGTTAACAAGTTGAAGGAGTTAGGGGTGGCTGTGCAGGAAGAGAGTTGCCAGTACATATCCATGCACTCTGCATGGCAGGCACTTCATGAAACACCAAGTGGTGTGACTAGTCTTACTGAACTCTGAGTAAAAAGTGGGGCAAAATGAAAGATGAGGCTGAATGAGTTGAGTGATTTAATTTACTTTTACGTGGCAAGGTGGACCATTAAAACATCTTAGGAGTTAGTCCAGTTTTTATTTGAGGTAGGGCTTCCCAGGTGGCGCTAGAGGTAAAGAACCCACGGCCAATGCAGGAGACAGAGAGACGTGGGTCAGATCCCTGGGTCGGGAAGACCCCCTGGAGGAGGGCGTGGCAACCCACTCCGCTATTCTTGCCTGCGAATCCCATGGACAGAGGAGCCTGGGGGGCTACAGTCCACGGGTCTGCAGAGAGTCAGACATGACTGAAGCGGCTTAGCACGTAGCATGCTATTTGGCATGTGAACAATTCGTACAATTAGGAACTACAGCTTACTTAGTTGAGGAAAAACACACTATTTAGTATGTGAAGAATTTGCAGTTAGGAAGTAGAACTTAGCTTAGTTCACAACTAATTATATTAAGTGCTACCAAAAAGCAGGTCTATAAATGACATATTTTCAAACAAAATAAATTTGATAGCCATCTACCTTTAGTCAGTTTAAAAGAAAAAAAAGACTAATACTATACAGTGAATTAAGATATTCAATTAAATAAACATATACTTTATGATAATGTCAGTTGGAGAATATGTAAGTCACTATATAGACCAATGTGAACATACACTTCCAATGATAATTTGAACATTATAAAATTATTTTAGTTGTTTCAATTTTAATGCATTTTTAATAGCAGATATGTTTACTGATCTCTTTCACATTTTTTTCAACATTAATGTTATGGTTTTTATTTTTTAAGGCTTTGAATCTTGAGGTCCTAATCAAGCTTAGACATACATTGTGTACAAACCCAAAGTGAAGTTGAAAGTGAAAGTCACTCTGTTGTGTTCAACTCTTTGTGACCCCATAGACCATACGGTCCATGGAATTCTCCAGGCAAGAATACTGGAGTGGGCACCCTTTCTCTTCTCCAGGGGATCTGCTCAGTCCAGGGATGGACCCCAGGTCTCCCACATTGCAGGCAGATTCTTTATGATTTTAGCCACCAGGGAAACCAGTGTGTAAATCCAAATACCTAGTTTGTTTGCATGTTTTTGATTGAGAGATGTATGGTACATTCCAAACTACCTGTTGTTTAAAAATTCATGGCTCTGCCAAATCATCTTGCCATGATTTCCCTCCAAGTAAAAGTAGATTGCCTTTCATTTAAACAAATACACTGTGTGGCTTTCCACATATTATGTTAGAAGGTCTCAAGTTCACCTGATTACAGCTCCCTCTCCTCATCTTTAAGTGATGATAACAATTTGTTGTTCAGTCACTCAGTTGTGTCCCATTCTTCGTGACCCCATGGACTGCAGCACGCCAGGCCTTCCTGTCCATCACCAACAACCGGGGTTTACCCAGACTTGTGTCTATTGAGTCGGTGATGCCATCCGACCATCTCATCCTCTGTGGCCCCCTTCTCCCACCTTCAATCTTTCCCAGTGTCAAGGCCTCTTCTAATGAGCCAGCTCTTCACATCAAGTATTGGCGTTTCAGCTTCAGCATCAGTCCTTCCAAGGAATATTCAGGAATGATTTCCTTTTGAACCGCAGTTCAAAAGCATCAATTTTCCATCCCTCGGCCTTCTTTATGGTGAAACTCTCACATCCATGCATGACTACTGGAAAAATCATAGCTTTGACTAGATATACTTTGTTGGCAAAGTAATGTCTCTGCTTTTTATTTTTTTTTTTTTCCCAACCACTTTGCAGCATTTTTCTTTTATTTTTATTTCTCTGCAGACTCCCTTTCTCTCTGATCATATTCTTTTTTTTTTT
>SJXQ01009961.1:67704-131734 GCA_006408695.1 Aepyceros melampus
CCCTCTCCCTGGATTATCCCCGTGCATCAGTCCCTATCATCCTGCATCCTGCATCAAACCCGGACCGGCAATTCATTTCGCTTATGATATCACACATGTTACACTGCCACTCTGCCAACCACACCCTCTCCCTGGATTATCCCCGTGCATCAGTCCCTATCATCCTGCATCCTGCATCAAACCCGGACCGGCAATTCATTTCGCTTATGATATCACACATGTTACATTGCCACTCTGCCAACCCATCCCACCCTCTCCCTCTCCCACAGAGTCCAAAAGGCCATTCTATACAACTGTGTCTCCCTTGCTGTCTTGCGTACAGGTTTATGCCCTTTACCTTTTGAGAAGGTGCAATCTAGGCAGGCAAACTTAAGAAAAAAAGGATCCGGGTCCATTTTTGCTCAGTATTGCCTGGACTGTTATATCTCCATGTATGTAGCTGTTGTTCAGTCACTCGGTCGTGTCTGACTCTTTGCGACCCCATGAACTGTAGCACGCAATGCTTCTCTCTCCATCACCATCTCCAGAGCTTGCTCAAACTCATGTCCACTGAGTTGGTGATGCTGTCTAACCATCTCATCCTCTGTTGTTCCCTCCTCCTCCTGCCTTCAATCTTTCTCAGCATCAGAATTTTTTCCAGTGAGTCAGTTCTTTGCATCAGGTGGCCAAAGTATTGGAGCTTCAGCTTCAGCATCAGTCCTTCCAATGAATATTCAGGACTGATTTCCTTGAGGGTTGACTGGTTTGATCTCCTTGCATGCCAAGGGACTCTCAAAAGTCTTCTCCCACACTACAGTTTGAAAACATCAATTCTTCAGCATTCAGCCTCCTTTATGGTCCAACTCTCACATCTGTACATGACTACTGGAAAAATGATAGCTTTTACTATATGGACCTTTGTTGGCAAAGTAATGTCTCTGCTTTTTAATATGCTGTCTAGATTTGTCATAGCTTTTTTTCCAAGGAGCAAGTATGTAGTAGGTCATAGTAGGTACTCAAACAATTGTTGAATGACTGAATTCTGACCCGAAGAGTCAGATTCATGTTGGTTGTGAATTTTTCTGTAATGAGAGCCCTTCCTGGTATCCTCAAATGTTAGTGGCTTAGTCCAGACAGTGACCAATTTCATTTACTATTTGTGTATCAGGAGATCAGAGACAAAGGCTTTTTCATGTGGGGGACACTTGGCTCTGAAACCCCTTATTTCTCCCAATCAGACATGACTTACTTTATTTACCTCCAGAGAACAGTCCCAGACATACTTGATTAGCCTTAAATGAAAGATAAGCTGTTGCTGTGAGAAAGGACATGCTTTCAGTAGATGGGCAGACAGACAGATAGATAGATATTAAACAATTTACAGTTTGTGTCTTGACAACTTGGATATTGTAACATGAAAAATGCTATTGAAAGGGACCAGTCCCTTCCTAGCACAGAAGCTACAATATTTTCAGTAACGAAAGGTAAATATTTCAGTCGTCCTTCCTTAAGACCCTTCATGGACTTTCTATTAGACTTTTACATCAGGTTTGAACTCCTTGATATGGTTTGCAAAATCCTTCGGGATTTGGTCTCTCCTTACCTTTTCTACCTCGTTTGTTGATTACTGATTCTTGCATCCTGTTTGTCCATACTGGGAGTGAAGTTGGAAATCAGGGGTGCTTATATACCTAGAATTTTTGTGCATGTTAAATTATACCAAAGACAGCTTTTCATTACTATCATTTCCCATGTAATATAATATTCCCGGGGATCAAGGAAAGGCAGGATGTACTCTCACTTTTTAAATAAATACTATGAGGAAATGACTGTTATCATTCACTTATAAAATTATTACATGGTAGGTGAATCATTGTTTACAATATTCAGAGAATAATTATATTTAGAACCTTTTATTTAAAAAATAATGATTTTTTAAAATTGAACAATAATTGTTCTACAATGCTGTGTTGGTTTCTGCCATATAAAAAAAATCAATTATAAATAACTATATGTGTTCCCTCCCTCTGAAACCTCCCTCCCCAGACCCCAACCTTTTGATAAACAGATTGCTGAGAGAAATGTATCAGGTTTCATGACTGGTTAAAAAAAATGTGATTGGGTCAGTGCTAATTGAATTTTGATACAGAGAAAGAAGGAGATTATTTCAATGAATGAGTAACTTGGTAGCAATGGAGATTTTTGCCTGCCTGTAAAAGACAATTTCTTCTCCCCCTGTTTTCTACTTTCTTTCTGAGGTCTTAAGTGACCTTTTAGAAACCCAGCTGAGGGCTTTCAGAATTTAAATATCAGAAACTTTGTTCGTAAAAGAAAATTTTGATTTTCTGGAGGAAGAATTGGAAATCAAGGTTTAGTTAAGCAGTAATTGATTACAGTAGCTATAAACAAAGGCACTTATTTACATCTGAATATTTTGAACTCCTTTAGATATTTCTCTTCCATAATATGTTTACCCTTTGTAAATAGTATAGAATTAATAATAAAAAAAGATAACTTCATGATTTTTAACTTTTATAGAAACAGTAAAATGCTGAGTCATCATCTTTTTAGGTTATCTGTGAGCTGACCATTTCACTTAAACCAGGGTATTAACTTGGAGCAATGAAACTTCACTGTGACCTTCTGGAAGTACAGACTATATTTTTTACATTTTTATCACGGCACCTAGAAGAAGGACTAGGAAATAACAGAAAATGTTGGTTGAGTGACAAAGTGAATTAATCTGCAATTCCAGTCTTGTATTTCTTAACCTGTTTTAGACAACGGACACATAGAACAAGCTTAATTAACCTAGAACAGTGATTCTCCAAGTGTGTTCCCTGGTCAGCATCAAGAATATCACCTGGGATCTTGCTAGAGACTCACATTTGGGGACTCCGTAGCAAATGTACTCTGGGGTTGGGGTAACACCACCAATCTGTCTTTTAAGGCCTCTGGGTGATTCTGTACACTCCCTGATAGCTCAGTTGGTAAAGAATCTGCCTGCAATGCAGGAGACCCCAGTTAGATTCCTGGGTCGGGAAGATCTACTCGAGAAGGGATAAGCCACCCACTTCAGTATCTTGGGCTTCTCTTGTGGCTCAGCTGCTAAAGAATCTGCCTGTAATGAGGGAGACCTGGGTTTGATCCCTGGGTTGGGAAGATCCCCTGCAGAAGGGAAAGGTTACCCACTCCAGTATTCTGGCCTAGAGAATTCCATGGACTGTGTAGTCCATGGAGTCGCAAAGAGTTGGACATGACTGAGCAACTTTCACTTCACTTCAAGTTTGAGAACTACTAGCCTGAAACAACTTGATGCCTGCTGATGCAGGACACGCAAGAGACTCGAGTTTGATCTCTAGGTCAGAAAGATCCTTGGAGTAGGAAATGGTAACTCATTCCAATATTCTTTTTTGGAAAAAAAGAATCCCATGGACAGAGGAGCCTGTCGAGCTGTAGTCCATGGGGTTGCAAAGAGTCGGACACAACTGAGTATGAGCATAAATTAAAGCCTAAAACAACAGAGGAAGCCGTATAGGATTGTTAGGACTGGAAACCAATTAACCTGGTCCAGCTCCTCTTTTCCCAAAGGCTATGCGACCCTTTGCAAAGGGCAGTGGAAATCTTGCTGGCTGCATTGAATGTACCTGTCCTGAATGTGGAATTTTAGTTAGATGCACTTATCTCTCCTACCAGGGAAATCGGAGCTGATGAAAATGATTCTCCCAACTGCTATTGTTTCATGGCTCTGTGTCAGTGATTTTATTTCCGATATGTTTTCTCCTCCACATTGTCCATTTGACTAGCAGTGCCAGGCTAATTAAGGAATTAGTATGTGGCACCCATTCGAGGAGGTGTGTGATTCTCTTTCTGCATCCTGAGAACATTTTTGCAAACACTTTCTGGTTCATATTTTCTTTTTTTAATCAGGCAGAGACATTACAATTAAAATACCGTTAAAGTGATTCTGGCAAGTATTGCAATAAGCATGTTTTTTAATTAAAGGAAGAACAGGGGGATGCATAAGCAGCCTCAGCTAAAGGGAAGAATTTCCTCCGATATCTATTTTAATTGAAATGAAAAAAAGACTCTGGAAAAGCAGCACAGCCTCTGTGTGTGTGTGTGTGTGTGTGTGTGTGTGTGTGTGACTCCCAGGTTGCTAGGTTGAGGTGTTCTGTGCTTGATTAATTAGTAGCCAGCCAGAGAGTCCATTGCCTTTGCCCCCAATCCTTAAAGCCTGATTTATGCCTCACCTCCCCCATGAATATGTGAGAGCCCCGGCATCTATTTCCTGAGCTGCTAGTGGATAGGATTATGGAGCGTGCACTGAGCTCTTGGGGGCTCTCGTTTGCCAGCCAAATTGATTTTCCGCCTCTCTGGCCGGGGACAAGCCCACCTCGAAGGCTTCCAGGCTCTGCTCCAGTGGATCAGACACAAGCCTAATCCGGATCTCACCAACAAAGGAAGCTGTGTGCATCCCCATCAGGATGCAAGCTCTGGGCTGTGGATGCCTTCCCGGAATGCTGGCCTTCTCTTCTTCCTCACCTTTTCCTGACACCTACCTGCATAGCAACAGAGTTCTGAAGGGCGCAGTAGGGTGCAACAGACTACCCCAGCTCTGCCCCATCACTCAGCCCACCCTCCTTATCCAGGGAGAGCAGGACCCACCCATCCTGAATGTACGATCATCTCTAACTCTCCAGGGGAAGAGAATTCCATAGGCTCCCCCTATGGAATAACTGGAAAGGTAACACAATACAGGATGCTAAAATTTTTAAGGAATTATTCAGAGTTGACACAAAAAGCTGAATGGAGGCTCATCTATGTGGATAAGCAAACTGGATAATTTATATCTGAAAATTTAGGTAGTTCAAGCTTTGAGTACATGTATAATCTAGTTTGGTGACACAGATTGATCTAATGAATTGGGGATTGTCAGATTTCTCCCTGCATCTTGCCTCCATACATCTCTGGGTTTCCTTCTGCTTAAAATGGGAGTCATTCTCCCCAAGTTCATTCATTACCTGGCACGTGTGTCCTAACCAAGTGTACTCTTTCTCTGCACCCTTTGCCCTCAGATCCTCCTCAAAATGACACGAAGTTTGCCATCGTCATCTGCCACCTTCTAGTTCTTAAAGCTCTTCCAGGAACCCACCCCAACCTTTTGATTCCTCTCCAGTTCACTTGTTTCACTGACTCACCCGAAAGAATCATTCTGCTTCCTCTCTTTAGCCTAGTCTGTAGATACTAGCTGATAGTCTTGTCTCTCTTCTGCGCTCACTCTACATGTCTGCCTAGGGAGACCTCATTCTCTTCTATAACTTCAACTCCTATTTATCTCACAAGTATTTAGTGACTGCTTTCCAAGCTCCCCATATGACAGGCACTGTTCTAGGTACAGGGCTGCAGCTGCAAATTAAATACACCCCAATTCTCGTTCTCTTGGAGTTGATATTCATAAGGAAAATAGTCGTATTGTATTTTGTATTAGATTTTCTGAGCTGCATGGAGAACGATGCAGCAGGGGAGGAGGATCAGGAGCCGGGCGGTGGTTTGTGATGGTTGGGGGATTTGCACACAGTGAGGGAAGAGGCTGTGCTTCAGGGGAGCAAGGGTCAGAGTGGCAGAGGACTGGGAGCTGCGGGGGGAAGAGATAGGGGAGAGGGGGCCAGAGAGGGCCAGCCCTGCTGGGTTTGGTGGGCTTTGACTCTGTGTGTGGTGGGAGCTGTTGGAGAATTCCCAGCAGAGAGGTGATGTGATGAAGTTTACATTAAAAATCACATTGTTGTTTTGAGAGTAGTACCTAGGGTTGGGGCAGGGGCAGAGCAAAGAGCTGAGTTACAAGTTCCTTGGAGATGAGATGTCACTTAGATCCCAGTGATGGACGTGCAAGTGGTGAGAGGGGGCCGGATCACAGGGATGTTAAGGAAGGAGGAATGCACAAGGTTTCTTGGTGCCTCGGCTGTGGTGTGTGAGAGTAAATGTTGCCTCTAGGACTTTCAAACTGACCAATGGCAGGGATGGAGTTGCCATTTATGGAAATGGGGCAAGACAAGGAGCTCACTTTTTGGATGTTCTAAGTCAAGAAAACTTTGAGACATCCATATAGAGATACGAAAAAACAGATAGATCTATGAATCTTGAACTGGGGCAGAAGTGGGCGTTGGGAGTCACCTGGGAGTCATCGGCGATTAGTGTATGATGGAGTTTGAAACCTTAAGACAAGACGAGAAAAGCAAGGCCATGTTCACAGAATGATTTGAAAAGTGATCAAGGGATTGAGTCTTGTGACATTCCAAGTGTCAGTGGTCGGGACAGTCAGGAGGAATCAGGCAGAGGAGGCCGGGAGGAGAGGCTGGGATTGGGGAGGGATCCAGGAGAGCACAGAACTGGGCGGCTGGGGGATGGAACATCAAGGAAGGGCTGAGCAAGCATGTCAGATGCCCTGGCTGCTCAGCAAAGGTGAGCACTGAGCACTCAGCCTTGGATTCAGCAGTGTGGTTGCCACTTGTGACCTCGATAGGACCAGTTTTGGTGGAATGGCCAAGCAAAGCCCTACTGGAGAGGGTTCCACAGAGACTACAGGAAAAGAATTGAGATAGGAGATATAGCCAGTTCTTTTCCAGTGCCATGTGGGATCCTAGTTCCCTACGTGTTAGTCACTCAGTCATGTCCGACTCTTTGTGACGCCATTGACTGTAGCCCACCAGGTTCCTCTGTCCATGGCATTCTCCAGGCAAGAATACTGGAGTGGGTAGCCATTCCCTTCTCCAGGGGATCTTCCTGACCAAGGGATTGAACCCGAGTCTTCTGTATTGCAAGCAGATTCTTCACCATTTGAGCCACCAGGGAAGCCCCCTAGTCCCCCAACCAGGGATTAAACAGGCACCTCCATCCAGAGAAATCGCAACAGTTTTAACCACTGGACTGCCAAGGAAGTCCCTTGATGAGTATATTCTTGTATGGTATAATATTTATACTCTAAGTGTTTTCTGTAATGGGGAAAATAGCTACAACTGTGTATTTGTTTTTCTTTTAAACACACTCATGCACACCAAATCATTTTGTGGTTATTACAGAGGATGGCTAATTGTGGGGTTAGCCCAAAGTAGGTTTTGATGTACTTTGCAAACATTCACTAGCTGCTAAAAGTCTCTTTTACTTCCCTTTAAAGAAATAAAAGAGACATTTAATGGAAACAAATGATTACATGTAAAAAGTTGTGTTCATTTATTTATTTTGGAGGGGAAGTAACAATAATGATGGTTGATTGATTTTTATAAAATTACCCAAGGTCACTCATGGGACGTACTCAGCTTTCATGAACAATCATAACAAGCAATGTCAGGGTCAGAGCCAAAGGCTGATTTCAGCCCTGCTCTTTATTTCAGCTTTCAGAAACAGGGTCAAGCTCTATAAAGTGGAGAAATAAAGTCCTCCCATTTCCCTCCCATATACAAGTAACTCTTCTTTAAAGCAGCTTGGTATATATTTGTCTTCAGCTAATAAAGTGTGCAATGAAACACTTGGGGCCTTGGCACAGAGGTAGATTAAATATAAACCTCCTGTTCTTTTACACCAAGAAGCTTTTACCTTGTATCACATACAATTATCACATACAATTATTTCAATCAAAATTAGCTGAATTCCACAACAAATGTGCGTTCAATTGTGTCTGACTCTTAGTCTGCCACGCTCCTCTGCCCATGGAATTTTCCAGGCAAGAATACTGGCATGGAGTGCCATTTCCTACTCCAGGGGATCTACCTGACCCAGGGATCAAACCCAGTCTCTTGCATCTCCTGCATTGGCAGACAGATTCTTTACCACTAACACCACTTGGGGAGTCCCAAATTTCATAACAAACTTTCTTCCGTATTTACCTAGATTTCCTTATACATACTTGCCACTGATAAAGTAAAGAAGGAAGGCTTTTCTGCAGGGAATCACATTAACTAATTACTCCTACTTATAGTACTCTTGCCAATGCAAATTATTTTTGAAGGGCTGAGCTTTTCTCTCTTCATTAGTGTTATTATTAGGTCCCATCAGTAAATGACTTTTTTCAAATTTCTACCAATTTTCCTCAGTATATTTAATATTTTGCTTGACAGTACAAGGGGAAAATCCCCGATTTATAAATTTACCCACTAATCCTTGTAATCTGCCTCAAATCCTTTTCAGAATGAGGTAGGTATATCAACATTAATAAAATTAAAATAAACCTCATATAAACAAGCCATAGGCAAACTTACCTAAATAAGTAACATGTCTTTTTTCTTAAAAGTAACTATGATAGATAATGAAATTAATGAAATAATTAATGAAAAGTACTTCCTAATTAATGAAAAAGCTAGGGTAGGGTAGGGTTTGCAAAGTGGATAGAACGTGAGTGTCTCTGTCTGGTGGTCCTGGGTTCTAGTGCTCACTCTGCTTCTCCCAGCCCACTGTCTGCTCTAAATGCGGAGCGTGATGTTGACCTCCTAGGCTTGTTGGGAAAGGTGGTTTCAGCAACATCCCTAAAGATATTGGCATAGGATATGTGCTTAATACATGTCAGTTCCCTTGTTTTCCCCATCATCTCATTTGAATTCCTCACTGTGCAGGTAATCTCTTTCTCAAGTGACATTCAAAGTTCCCTGCAGTGTAGGTGGTGTCTGGAGAACAAGAGGTCCGTGTCTCCATGAGTATCAAATGCACACTTGACTGCATTCTTTGTGGATGTAGGTGTCGAGTGTTCTAGAGACAGAAGGAGCCTCAGCGGATGCATAACTCTGTTCCACATGCCACCAAGGAGCAAACAGACCCTCCCTTGGCAGGGAGTGGGACAGATTGGGAAACTGAGAAGTCCAAGGCCCAGCAAGCTTGTGAGACTTACTGAGGGTCATTCAGAGGCCAATACCAGAGTGGGGACAGGTATCTGATTCAATACACTGTCTCCATCATGGTTCATCTCAGTTCAGATTTCCTGACTATTGATAATGGTGCGACCCATTGTTGGACCCATTGTTCAACCCATGTTCTGCTAGTTGAAGATCTGGGACATTAATGACACATGGCTATGAGTGAAAATGTTCTAGTGAACGCAAGAAGGTAGCCTGTACCAAAGGTCGCGTTTCTTCCCTCTTGTTCACAGCAGGATTCATTTATTGTTGTTCAGTCATTCAGTTGTGTCCGACTCTTTGTGACCCTATGGACTTCAGCATGCCAGGCTCCCTGTCCTTCACGATCTCCTGGAGTTTGCTCAGACTCATGTCCATTGAGTCAGTGATGCCATCCAACCATCTCATCCTGCTGTCATCCTCTTCTCCTCCTGCCTTCAATCTTTCCCAGCATCAGAGTCTCTTCCAATGAGTCTGATCTTTGCATCAGGTGGCCAAAGAATTGGAGCTTCAGCTTCAGCATCAGTCCTTCCAATGAATATTCAGAGTTGATTTCCTTTAGAATTGACTGGTTTGATCTCCTTGCTCGCCAAGGGACTCTCAAGAGTCTTCACCAGCACCACAGTTCGAAAGCATCAATTCCTTGACATGGGACTCATTACTGCATTTCTAATGATTATTCTTGTCATTGTAATGACAATGGAAGGGAAAATTAAAGTCAGACTTTGAAATCAGAATTGCCAGCAGGCCCTTTGGAAGACTGGTAAGGATTGTGGTGCTTTTCAAGCATCAAACCTGTAGGTCACCAAAGGAGAGTTGCTTCTTGGGTCAGTCACCTTAGAGTGTGATCAATTTGCCATTTTTGAAAAATGGACATCAGGACAACAGAGGCTGAGTTGTTGGAAAGAGGTGGCCTTTTGGAGGGGCTTGGTGGGTGAGGGTCTCAGAAACAGGGACTCTTCTCAGGCTTGTTAAGATACAACCACTGGAATTACTAGGAATCAAATATTTCCAGTTTCCCTTTTCCTTTGGCTCCAGATTTCCTTGAGAAGCAAGGAAATCATAACAGAGTTGATGGTAGGATAAGGCACCATGATTGACAGTTCCACTCAGCTCTGTTCAATGGAGCAAAATAATTCCTTGTGGAAATTAGGGTCTATTATCCAAAGAAATAGAGTAGGAAATGACACTCTACCCCAGTATTCTTGCCTGGAAAATTCCATGGGCAGAGGTGTCTGGCGGACTACAGTCCATGGGGCTGGAAAGAGTCAGACATGACTGAGAGACTGAGCATATCCAAAGAAAAGGATAATGGATGTTGGCCAGCTAAAGTGCAAAACATTTCATAATGCCACTAATTACACTTCCTTTTACCATGTCTTATAATTGTGGCATTACTTTCTTCGATTCCTATTTCCTGTTTACTGTTTCCCTGTTTTTTTAAACTTAATTTTCTAAGCTGCTATTACGTGGTGAAACAGTGATCTTCTCATTTCTTACTTAACCACTCCTAAATTTCTAGGCATTTAGGTTATTGTGACTAAAAACACTATAAATAAAGCTGCTGTGAATTGTGATAGCTAACCTAAGCTGACTCAGGAATACTGTGCTTCTGCTCCTTGATGTCAGATGACTCAACTGTGCTTCTAGGAAAGAAGGTGAGATAAATCTAAATTTCAGCAGAATCATATAAATGAAGATGGTTTCATCAGACATTATAACTGTCAAAAGAAGTTGAGCCTCATCTTCCCAGAGACTGAGTGTCTTCTCTTGGCTCTTAGGAGGGAAGTTGATCTTCCTGGACCTGGGACCCATCGAACTCAGGACACACTCCATCCTTGTTTCTGATGGTGGAGAACTCCGGATTGGATCTGAGGACAAGCCCTTCCAAGGCAAAGCTCGGATCAAACTCTATGGGAGCTCCTACTCTGCCCACTTCTTCCCATATGGAGTCAAGTTCCTGGCTGTGAGGAATGGAACTCTTTCCCTTCATGGTGAGTGAGGCAACTGGCCAGAGGAATTGAGGTAAAGCTTTGTCTAGCTTAGGTACAGACAACGGGGAAAATGGCTGAAACTACTTACATCTCTTTGGCTGTTAGCTGCTGAGGCAACAAAGTGAATTAAAACACGGGCACCGTTTTCTTAAATAAGGAATATTTAATATTGTTATTTTTTTACTGTAGTATGTGCTTTGCAATGTTGTGTTAGTGTCTGCTGGAGAGAAAGTCAATCAGCTATATGTATGCATATATGCCCTCTTTTTTTGATGTCCTTCCTATTTAGGTCACTACAGAGCATGGAGTAGAGTTCCCTGTGCTATACAGCTGGTTCTCATTGGTTATCTACTTTATACATAGTATCAAGAGTGAATGTTAGCCCAATCTCCCACTTCATCCATCCCCTTATATCCACGTTTGTTCTCTACATCTGTGCCTCTATTTCTGCTTTGCAAATAAGTCCGTCTATATCAGTAAATAAGGAATATTAATTGTGATGCTACTCATCGCAGAATATGCTATGGTTCTCAGTTATTCGCTTCCCTTTCTGCAAGAGGATTATACACCTCTTCTCTCTGTCAGGTAACTTTCAGTTCCTCCCTGTGAGTAGACCATATTTCCTTGTCCCAGTGAGAGTGGGCTTCACCTTGGACTTGCTTTGATCAATGGAATGTGAGCAGAAATGATGTACTTCATGGTCAAATCAAAGTTTTAAGAACCAGTGTAACACTTTGAACATTTTTCTGTTTTCTTTCTGCTTGAGAATACACCATCTCCTATAGGGATAGGGGCAGTCCCTTAAGCTTGGGCACAGCTGCGTGTGACCTACCTCTCCCATGTGTCTGAGTGAGGAATAAACTTTTGTTGTCATGAATGACTGAGATTTGTATTTGTAACTGTGGCTTAAACTAGTGAAAACTGACCAATAGGGTTACTTACTGTTACTTAGCCTACACGGGTGGCTGTGTACACTGGTGGCATCACAGATCAAACAGACAAGCTTGTTGTTGTTGCTGCTATTTTCCCCTCCTGGGAACAGGGTTCAATTGGAGTTCTCCCTGGAATCCTGTTACAGGTGAGTTGGTGTTTATAGATTCCTGGGGAAAAAACAGATATTAGGTTATAGTGTGTTTCTGCTACAATTTTGTTTGCCTTTTGCTGACCTCCTTGCACTTTGCAAAATAGACATTTTTATTTTCCTTGAGATTCAGGAAATTACTTTGTGTGCCAGGATAACCCTTAGCATCAACTAGAAAATGTAAGTATAACATGATGTGCGTGGCGTGTCTTTCAGTGGGTGCTGATAAACATTTTATTACAAGACACGAGCCAAAGGCAGATAAAAAGTGCAGGCACCAGATGGTGGCCCGATTTGGGTTTCTGGAGAGAAAATGTGGTATCTGTACACTGGAATATCTGTGCTGACATAACAAAACAGAACCCTGCTACCTCTCATAGGGTAATTGTTCTAGACATGGCATGTGGCTATGCTGAGGAGTCAGTCTTTTTGCGATATCAACAGTTTGTCCATTAAAAATTGTGGCCCTCAATCATTGTCTACTAAAAGCCCTCTTCTGCCTTTTTTCAACTTACTGTGAGTAGAAGTGAGATTGTATCATCAAGCATTTGTTAAATGCTGACCACGGACCAGCTAGAGAGATACACATTGGGAGTAAATCTTATAAGGTTGAAAAGCCCACAACTATCTAGACAGAAATTCAAAACACCTACAATACTGATTCTTGTATTTTACTTCTAAGCAGTACCTTTTTCTTCCCATTTTCATCAGCAAGCACTTATATTGATCTTACAGCCCAGATCCATGAGGGGCTTCCGTCTGTTTACACAGCAGTGATGATCTCCAATGGTTGTTCTAGTCTAACATCCACTTAGACCACCAACCCAGTGTGCTGCTGTTTACCCTTGAGAAAACACAGCTGGAGAACCACCAACCCAGTGTGCTGCTGTTTACCCTTGAGAAAAAGGCACAGATCAGTATTTCAACCAGCCTGATCCTGAGGGATCCTAAAGCTTCAGAAGTATCTGTTGGTTTGAGAGCCATTCTCCTGTGAGATGCAGATGGCATAACTCTTGCCTGAAGTGGAAATTCACCTGAAGAAGGATGAAACTCTCCTAATTCTTTTACTCGAATACTTTCATTCCAATGCCTTGTTTCTCATGTTCTATTATGAAGGGTCAGAGAAAGACTTAAAAAATATACCTCTGTACAAGCAACTTATGCAACTCAATTCCAGAAAAATAAATGACCCAATCAAAAAATGGGCCAAAGAACTAAATAGACACTTCTCCAAAGAAGACATACGAATGGCTAACAAACACATGAAAAGATGCTCAACATCACTCATTATCAGAGAAATGCAAATCAAGACCACAATGAGATAACCATTTCACACCAGTCAGAAGGCTGCAATCCAAAAGTCTACAAGTAATAAATGCTGGAGAGGGTGTGGAGAAAAGGGAACCCTCTTACACTGTTGGTGGGAATGCAAACTAGGACAGCCACTGTGGAGAACAGTATGAAGATTCCTTAAAAAACTGGAAATTGAACTGCCTTATGACCCATCAATCCCACTGCTTGGAATACACACCAAGGAAACCAGAATTGAAAGAGACACGTGTACCCCAAAGTTCATCACAGTACTGTTTATAATTGCCAGGACATGGAAGCAACCTAGATGTCCATCAGCAGACGAATGGATAAGAAAGCTGTGATACATATACGCAATGGAGTATTACTCAGCCATTAAAAAGAATACATTTGAATCCATTCTAGTGAGGTGGATGAAACTGGAGCCGATTATACAGAGTGAAGTAAGCCAGAAAGAAAAACACCAATACAGTATAATAACACATATATATGGAATTTAGAAAGATGGTAATGATAACCCTGTATGTGAGACAGCAAAAGAGACACAGAGGTATAGAACAGACTTTTGGACTCTGTGGGAGAGGGAGAGGGTGGGATGATTTGGGAGAATGACATTGAAACACGTGTACTATCATGTAAGAAATGAATCGCCAGTCCAGATTTGATGCATGATACAGGATGCTTGAGGCTGGTGCACTGGGATGACCCAGAGAGATGATATGAGGAGGGTGGTGGGAGGGGGATTCAGGATTGGGAACTCATGTACACCCGTGGTGGATTCATGTCAGTGTATGGCAAAACCAATATAGTATGTAAAGTAAAAAAAAAAGTTAATTAAAAAAAAGTTGCATGAAAAAAAAATATACCTTTGTGTGCTTATATTGTAAATGTACTCTGTGCTTCTAACCTCTGTGTTTTAATAGATGTCAACTTAAGAAAATCCCTAGAACCATTGTTTATAATTAATATACAAGGCAATTAAAGCAAAGAAGATGCCTCTAATGTGTTTTAAGAATCCTGAAATTTCAAAAATGTCGCTATCTTACTATCTTATCCGGTGATGTTACTGGACGCTGAAAGTGTAGGCACCTCCTCTCCCTGGCTTCCCTCATTTCCATCTTCTTCTCTCGTTTTCCTCCTTCTCCTTTCCCAGCCCTCTTCCCTTCCCTCCTTTTCCTCCTTCTCTTCTTTCCTGTATTCCCAGGGTTAGGGTGTCATCAACGGCTGTCTTACCCTTTTCCCCACAGTCCTACCGATACAGGCATAAATATGATCTCTCATGAAGCAAAGCTTGAACATGAACACAGGCAAAATCAAGCTGTTTTCCTGATTGAGTTGCTGCTGCTGCATCTCATTCATTTGAAAGAAATAGTGTGTAGAAAAGAGCTGAGCCCCTGGGTGGGAAGGGTCCCCAGTCACAGCCTGTGGTCTGTCAGTCCTCTCCCTTCTCTCTCCCTCACCACCTGAGGTCTCAAACAGACTTCCCCTCTGGCAGCCTAGTGCCATATCATGGTTAAAATCGTTACGTAATTTCACTGGCCTTTTCCCAGGGCCAGAGGTGGCCCTGGTGACACTGGGGCTTTAGGAGAAAACTAATTATCTTTTGCTGTCAAGTATGCAGAAAAGTGAGCAACTTGATTCACTGCTTTGCCCCCAGCAGGTCCCTAAAGACCCGACTTCACTCAGCTTTCCAGGATGCTATAGGGAGGGGAGCCACCCACCTTCGCGCACGGAAGACGCTTCTCGTAAAGATTCTGAAAATCGAGGTTTCTGGACCTCTCTTCCAGAATATGAGTCTGTGGGCTTGGCATGGGCCCAGGAATGTGCCTTTCAGTGGGACCATCGGGTGATTTGATTCAGGGAGCGCACTGACTGCATATGGAGAAAGGCTGTTTTTAGCAGTTCATCGAAGTTTGGGATTTAGAAATCAGTCCAGTTCTGCCGCTTATCAAATATGACCTTGGGCAAATCAATCTCTATAAAACCAGGAAAACACAATTCCTGCCTTGCAGACTTACTGCTTGTGAACTGCTCCAAAGTATCTAGCACATGGTAACACCTCAGCACCGTTAGTGATGCTGTTCTGATGACATTTTCGCCCAAAGGCAGCAAGTCCCCTGTACCAATCATCTGTGTGTGTGTGTGTGTGTGTGTGTTCGCATGTGCGTGCATGCCTAGTGTCTCAGTCGTGTCTGACTCTTTGGGACCCCAAGCACTGTGGCCTACCAGTCTCCTCTATCAATGGGATTGCACTCAGGCAAGAATACTGAAGTGGGTTGCCATTACCCACTCCAAGGGATCTTCCTGACCCAGGGACAGAGCTGCATCTCTCGTGTCTCTGCAGGCGAATTCTTTACCACTGCGCTACCTGGGAAGCCCCAGTGATCTCATAGTTTCTTTCAAGGATAAGAGGGGACTTCTGCTTGGCATGGAACCAGCTCTGCTTGGAGATTTCCCCCCTTACTCATTACATTTCCTTTTATTTGGCTGCATCTGGCCTCAGTTGCGGCACACAGAATCGTTGTTGCGTCAGGTGAGGTTGCTGTAGTGCATGGACTCCTTAGTTGCGGCTCAGTAGTTGCAGTGCCTGGGCTTAGTTGCTCCGTGGCATGTGGAATCTTAGTTCCCTGACCAGGGATCAAACCCTCGTCCCCTGAATTGCAAGGCAGACTCAACCACTGGACCAACAGAGAAGTCCCTCTTTATTCATTTTCTTGTCTACCTTTCATCACAACAAGAGAGAAGTTTTAACTTTGGAGGTCATGAAGGAAAAGCCCTTCCAGGCACCTTTGGTCTGTTTCCAAAACTCAGTGAACACAGTTTGATTTTAATCTCTTGTGGTGCAGCTGCTTCCTAGCGGTGGATAAACACCATTGCTGGGCATGATTATAATGAAGGCTTCTTGGAAACCATTTGCATGGGTTCTGGAAAAAAAAGCTGAGACTGGCAATGCAAAAGTACTGCCCTGCCAATGAGGCTTTTTCAGGTGTTTTATTCCCAACATCCAATACGAAGAAGCCTGACTGATGGAAACAAATTTCACTCCTAGAGGATCACACCAATGGGTCTGCATTTCAGTGGCAGACTTTCCCAGCTTCTCGTTCCATCTCATTCTTTATGGCTGCCCCTTGTAACCCTTCTGCTCTAGTTGATTTTTATCATAGATTAAAGTTGCTAAGCAAACAGACTTTGTTGCTCAGCTGTCACCAAGAAAGATGGAGCTGAAAGCATGTTTTTCATGTTTTGGTTTTAATGTAGAAAAATTCTCCTACACTTCTATACTCAGCTGCCCTGCTCCTACCTCTTACACACACACACACACACACACACACACACACAGCCCAGTGTATCTTTTTCTTTCTCTGGGTTTAGGAGTGGATGGGACTGCCTGGGTTCTGAATCTCTGGTGATCAGATGACTCAGTAAATTGTGTTGGCTGTATGCTTTGCTATGTTAATAAGGCTAAAGGCTTGCAGATTCTTACAGAGTGTCAGTCTGGGGTTTTGTGGGGCTATTGTCAATGAGGAAATTTCACTCTCAGTTTTTGCTCCCTCCCTCTGGCTGCCAATCCAGGTTCACCACCCCAGACCAAGTGCCAATCACATGTCACTTTTCAAGGGGGTCGCTGTCAGCCTGGGCAACTTGAATTTTTGACAACGTAATTACGGCCCTTGCTTCCACAGTAGGAGGCTGAACAGGATGGTGGGGCTTTTATTGATTGTTCAAAAGGGAAATTTATCAATGTCTCTCACTTAATTTCTAGTTCCTCCCTGAGAAATTTGGCTGACAGTTTCTCAGCAGAAAAAGCAGTCTTCTGGCCTTGAATGGACTTCTGTCTTTGTCCTTTTCAAGAAATTACAAGATCAGGCATTAAATATAAATGGAAGTTTGTGGGGAAAGTAAGACTGTGGGAACATGGTTGAAGGAAACAGTGTATCGTTATGAACAGGATACTGTGATAGGAATAAATAGGAAAAAAGGTTTAAATACAGTTTATTTCCCATCTCAAAATACCAAACATCTGTGTGTAAACTCCATGCTTTTTATGAGTACTGTCTATGGGCATGCTTACTGTGTTGCTAAAGTGTATCAGGCCGTCTGGAAGCATGAAGTTGTGTGCATGAGTTGGCACATGTGTCCCGGGCAGTGGTTTTCCTACTAGTCTCCACAAAATCTGAACATTTCTTGAGGGAACTGCAGAGGTTCTGCAAACAATGAATTATTTGGGGATCAAGCTATAAAAGTTTAAATTGCTCAAGCAACTGCCTCATTGTTTTTACTTCTAGCTTAAACTTCTGTTAAAATAGTATTTCACTTGGAATAAAGAGTTCTATTGTGAAAATAGTGATAAAATGATTCAAGTAGCTCATCTCTTTCTCTTTTTAGTTGAAATACTGTTGATTTACTATGCTGTGTTAATTTCTGCTGTACAGTGATTCAATTTTATATATATATATATATACACTCTTTTTTATATTCTTTTCCAATATGGTTTATCATAAGGTGTTGAATATACTTCTGTGTGCTATGCAGGCTTCCCCAGTGGCTCAGCAGTAAAGAATTCATCTACAATGCAGGAGACATGGGAGAAGTGGGTTTGACCCCTGGGTTTAGAAGACCCCCTGGAGAGGGAAATGGCAATCCACTCCAGTATTCTTGCTGGAAAAATCCCATGGACAGAGGAGCCTGGTGGGCTACCGTCCATGGGGTCACAAACAGTCGGACACAACTGAAGCAACAGCATGCATGCAGGCAGTTCTATACAGTAAGAGCTTGTTGTCTATCCATTCTCTATGTAATAGCTTACATCCCTCCTACACTGTCGGTGGGAATGTAAGTTGGTGCAACAACTATGGAAAAGAGTATGAAAGTGCCTCAGAAAACAAAAAACGGAATCACCATATGATCCATCTGTCTTTTGTATTCTCTTGGCGCTGGGGCAGGTCGAAGAAGTGAGACAGGTGCTGAGGAAGATGAAGCAAGGAGGTTAACTAGCTTTTAACTGAACTGTGCAGTTGTATCCTCTCTGAATAATACTGGTTGATTGTTGATTCTCTCTCTCTGATCATTGAGGTCCTACAGAAAACCTTCACACTGTTTTCCAGTATGGAAGCTCCACCTGAGTTTGCCGTCCCCTTAGCTTCACCAGAAATTTGGCTCAAATGAAGCTACCTTTCCCAGAATCTACTTGATCCAGAGGAAACTTACAAATTTTTCCATACCACAGATGTCCCACTCACAACCCTTTGCTCTAAGTCTCCTCTCCCCTGTTCAGATAAGCACGGAGAGCCCACACATACGCTGCTGTATATGTAGACATCCAATCTGGGAAAAAAGAAGCCGTCTCCTTTTCTCACAGGCATCTCAAAGACTGATATCTCTGATGCCCCTTTCTTTGATGAAGTGGAGAGAAATAGCCTCAGACCTCCGTCTGTGGGAAGGCGAGGAAACGGCTGCTCATGGGGCTGATGACTCACCCCCATGACTGGGAATTTCTTTGAATTTCCTCTCTTCGTTGATCATGTAACTTGAGGTGGGGTCCATCCAGGAATGGCTCCAATGGCAGAATTAGATTAGCCTCCTTTAATAAGCCCCAAGGAAAATCTGCACCCTGTCTGTTCATGTTGCTGTTCAGTTGCTCAATTGTTTCTGACTCTTTGTGACCCCATAGACTGAAGCATGCCAGGCTTCCCTGTCCTGCACCATCTCCTGGAGTTTGCTCAAACTCATGTCCATTCAGTCGGTGATGCCATTCAACCATTTCATCTTCTGTTGCCCCTTTCTCCTCCTGCCCTCAATCTTTCCCAGTATCACGGTTTTCAAGTGAGTCGGCTCTTTGCATTAGGTGGCCAAAGAATTGGAGCTACAGCTTCAGCATCAGTCCTTCCAATGAATATTTCAGGGCTGATTTCCTTTAGGATTGACTGGTTTGATCTCCTTGCTGTCCAAGGGAACTCTCCAGAGTCTTCTACAGCACCACAGTTCAAAAGCATCAATTCTTTGGCGCTCAGCCTTCTTTATGGTCAAACTCTCACATTTGTACATGACTACTGGAAAATCCATAGCTTTGACTAGATGGACCGATGATGTCTCATGTAGCTTGAGGTGGGGTCTATCCAGTGATGGCTCCAATAGTAGAATTAGATTAGCGTCTTTTAATAAGCCTAAGGAAATTCCCTGTCTGTTCATGACTCATGTACAAATATGGATGCTTATCATCTTTTGTCTCTAGCTTGGGTCCTCTTGGTTGGGTTGAGGGAGCAGAAGTCTGTGCTTGGCAGTTTGCTGCATACATGAAAAGGGACTCCAAAGGGATGTTGGATTAAAAGGGAGAGAAGCTGTTAGGTGTGTGTGTGTTTTGTTTGATTTGGGGTGGGTGGAGAAAGTAAGCTCAAAGTGAGAGGAAGAATAGAGGAAGAAGGATGAGAAACATAAAAAACCTGCTTTCTGTAATCTTAAATTTATACATGCTTCAATCCAACACTGGGGTTCTAATCAGCTAGTATGTTGTTGCAGACGGGTAACTACCCAGTCAAGTTAATGTTGGTCAGTGTGGTCCTGGACTTAGAACCCTCAGCATGCAGGATGGCCAGTGACTGATGACTGCCTCTCTATTCAGAGCAAATGCGAATTGGTCTTTAACTATATGTCTTGCAAAATATGACCAACACCAACAAAAATAAGACAGATATTCTCTGTTGCCTTGTAAGCCTTCAAAAAAGTCAAAATACAACTATTCTATATGTGCATATCTGGTAAAAATCTCAATTTATTCTTAGCTGAGATAACTTAGAATTTGTAATTGCTTGATCTGGGCAAGAATGACCTTGGAACAATGGATAAGAAAGGGTTCCTTCCAGTAAGAATATAAAGCACACTTTAAGGAACTTTAAAAACGTTAAAGTGAACATGCTGTTTTTAAGGTCTTAGGATTTTAGGTGTTTACTTTGAATGTATCCTGCTAATTAGAAATGAGTTCTAGCTATTCGATAATCCAAGTACAGCAGGAACCCCACTTAGAAACACATTATAAGCTACTTTAAGTTTCTATATATACCTGAAAGTGTTGGCATTTGTCAGGCCTTTTTTGGTTGCAAGTGACAGAAAACCCAATTTGAACCCCCCAAATCAGGGCATTTATTGCCTCATATAACTGAAAAAACTTGAGGCACAGCTGAGTCCAGGTGCTCAAAGAAGTCATTAGGCCTTTGTTTCTCTGCAGCTCTAGGTTCTGCTTTCTCTTGAGTTGCCTTCATTTTCCAATCTGCTTCCTGAAGGCAGAAATAGGTTCCTGTGGCTCTAGATGAAAAAATGGCTCTTTTCCAATGACTATTATACCCCTGAGTAAATTACAACGTTCCCTCATCAAAATTTCACATCCCTCCCTCTGAGTTTTCCCTTTAGCTCTTAACACTCTCTAGGATATCATATAGGAGAAGGCAGTGGCACCCCACTCCAGTACTCTTGCCTGGAAAATCCCATGGACGGAGGAGCCTGGTGGGCTGCAGTCCATGGGGTCGCGAAGAGTCCGACATTGCTGAGCGACCTCACTTTCACTTTTCACTTTCATGCATTGGAGAAGGAAATGGCAACCCACTCCAGTATTCTTGCCTGGAGGATCCCAGGGACAGCAGAGCCTGGTGGGCTGCCGTCTACTGGGTTGCACAGAGTCGGACACGACTGAAGCGACTTAGCAGCAGGATATCATATACAGTTTATTTGTCATATATTGTACTTATTCTAGTGTTTTCCCTAGTATAAAGTGTACATCTTGAGGGAAATGATTTTCATGTTTTGTTTTGTTTTTCTCACTGACAATATCCTCAATTCCCTCCAATAGTGCCTGGACTCATAGTAGGCTTTCAGCAAGTATATGTTGTGTGAATAACTGAAATGAAAAGCTTAAACAGAAGCTTCAGGATTAGCTTTGACTGTGTTTGAGTCATAAACCCATCACTGAAGCTACTGCTATGACCAGAGAAGTGGTGGTTTTCTTGGTTGGGATGGAACAAGAGGTGGGACCAACTTTCCAGAACCCCCAAGATTACACAATCTGCCACCAAGAGAGGATGGTTTCTTAAGATTAGAGGTGTGTTATCTAACCAGAATAGCAGAATGGGCAGATAAAAGCAATAGCTTTTATCTTTTTAAAAGTCTATTTTTAAAATATTTGACAATCTGATATTTGTACTACTTTTGCTAATTTGAAATAACATTAATAAATGTTTACTGGATATTTCAAACCTGTTTAGTTTGGCTGGGAAAAAAGTTCCAGTCAGTTAATTCACTAAGTAAAACCAAATTTACTAGTGGTAGAAAATTTGGAATTAAAAATTTTCTGATAACTGTGTTTCATTTTGTCTAGACAGTGTTATTGAAAGAATGAGGTTGAGCCTAAGATAGCTTTTACTTAGGGGATCCAGGACTGCATGGATCTTGATCTAGACTGGCCACTCTGCTATAAATATGTACATACTGGGTAATGGACATCTAAGCCATCAATACCCAGTATTAGGATTTGGCCCAAGCAAGGGAACCTCTCATGAGCAATGGTGTGACTAACTCTTGACTAAGCTGTGAAGAGGATGGACGATTGACCTTTGAAAAAAGTCGACTCTTCAGTGTTTTAGTTTCCATACACAAGTTGAAGATGATTCTAAAACATTTCTCATGATGCTGTTAGGTGATTAAATGAAACAAAACATGTACAGCACTTAGCACAGGAGAGGCGTTGAGTGATACCTGCATATCTACTCAGTAAATATTAAATACTGTTGTTATTATTATTATCATGTGCATACTGTTTTGATTTGATGAAGCTGCCTTGTTATTCTGAGAGGGATGGGATGGTGTTTGTTGCTTTCCAGTAATCCATCAACTGGAAACATTCTTGATACCCCTCTTATCCAGCCTTCTCCATATTATGTTCATCACCAGGTTCTGACTTTAATTCTTGAAAGACTCACAAGTCCGTTTGCTTCTCGCCACTTCCATGACTACTACCTTAGTTTATGATTCCATCAACTTGGGCCTAGACTGTTGTTTAAGCTTTCTAGTTTATCTTTTAGTTGTTATTTTCACCCCTTTCCAATTCATTGTTTACCCTGGAGCCAGAGTGATCTTTTAAAAATGCAGATCTGTTTATATTACGCCACTGCTCAAAACTCTTCAGTGGCTTTCCACTGTCCCTAAGATAGAGTCCAAAATTTCTAACCTGTTTATAGCACCCTCTTGATGTAGGTTTCTGCCCGTATTTCCTGCTGTGTTTTCCAACGCTCTCTCATTCTCCTTCCCCACTGCTTTTCAGTCTTAGTAACCTTCTTTCTTAATTATTTCTTAAGACTAAAAAAGACCTTAATGACCCAATAACCATGGTGGTGTGAGTCCGAAGTCAAGTGGGCCTTCATCACTATAAACAAAGCTAGTGGAGGTGATAGAATTCCAGCTGAGCTTTTTCACATCCTAAAAGATGATGCTGTGGAAGTGCTGCACTCAATAAGCCAGCAATTTGGAAAACTCAGCAGTGGCCACAGGACTGGAAAAGGTCAGTTTTCATTTCAATTCCTAAGAAAGGCAATGGCAAAGAATGTTCAAACTACTGCACAATTGCAGCTCATCTCACATGCTAGCAAAGTAATGCTCAAAATTTTCCAAGTGAGGCTTCAGCAGTATATGAACTGAGAATTTCCAGATGTTCAAGCTGGTTTTAGAAAAGGCAGAGGAACCAGAGATCAAATTGCCAACATCCGTTGTATTGTCAAAAAAGAAAGAGAGTCCCAGAAAAACTTCTACTTCTGCTTTATTGACTACACCAAAGCCTTTGACTGTGTGGATCACAACAAATTGGGAAATTCTGAAAGAGATGGTAATACCAGATCACCTTACCTGTCTCCTGAGAAATCTGTATGCAGGTCAAGAAGCAACAGTTAGAAACAGACGTGGAACAACAGACTGGTTCCAGATTGGGAAAGAAGTACGTTTTAACTTATATGCAGAGTGCATCATGTGAAATGCTGGGCTGAATGAAGCACAAGCACAAGATTGCCGGGAAAAATATCAATAACCCAGGTAGGCAGATGACACCACTCTTATGGCAAGAACTGAAGCGGAACTAAAGAGCCTCTTGATGAAAGTGAAAGAGGAGAGTGAAAAAGTTGGCTTAAAACTCAACATTCAGAAAACTAAGATCATGGCATCCAGTCCCATCAGTCAGTTCAGTTAAGTAGCTCAGTCATGTCCAGCTCTTTGCAACCCATGGACTGCAGCACACCAGGCCTCCCTATCCATCACCAACTCCTGGAGTCTACTCAAACTCATGTCCACTGAGTCAGTGATGCCATCGAATCATCTGATCCTCTGTCATCCCTGTCTCTGTCGTCTGGTCCCATCACTTCATGGCAAATAGATTGGAAAATAATGGAAACAGTGACAGACTTCATTTTCTTGGGCTCCAAAATCACTGCAGGTGGTGACTGCAGCCATGAAATTAACAGAAACTTGCATCTTGGAAGAAAAGCTATGACAAATCTAGGGAGCATATTAAAAAGCAGAGATGTTACTTTGCCAACAAAGGTCCATCTAGTCAAAGTTATGGTTTTTCCAGTAGTTGTGTATGGATGTGCGAGTTGGACTGTAAAGAAAGCTGAGTGCCGAAGAACTGATGCTTTTGAACTGTGATGTAGGAGAAGACTCTTAAGAGTCCCTTGGACTGCAGGGAGATCAAACCAGTCCATCTTAAAGGAAATCAGTCCTGAATATTCATTGGAAGGACTGATGCTGAAGCTGAAACTCCAAAATTTTGGCCACCTGATGTGAAGAACTGACTCATTGAAAAGACCCTGATACTGGGAAAGATTGAAGGTGGGAGGAGAAGGGGATGATAGAGGTTGAGATGTTTGGATGGCTTCACCGACTTGATGGACATGAGTTTGAGCAAGCTCCAGGAGTTGGGTGATGGACAGGGAAGCCTGGTGTGCTGCAGTCCATGGGTTGCAAAGAGTCGGACATGACTATGTGACTGAACTGATCTGAACCTTCTTTCAGGGGCTTCCCTGGTGGCTTAGTAGTAAAGAATCTGCCTGTAATGCAGGATACCCAGGTTCTATCCTTGAGTTGAGAAGATCCTCTGGAGGAGGGCATGACAACCACTCTGGTACTCTTGCCTGGAAAATCCCATGGACAGAGGAGCCTGGCAGGCTGCAGTCCATAGTATTGCACAGAGTCAAACATGACTGAAGTAACTAAGCAGCAGCAGCAACCTTCTTTCAGGATTCCCTCTGGCTCAATGCTGAAAAATCCACCTGCAATGTAGGAGACACAGGAGACATGGGTTCAGTCCCTTGGTTGGGAAGATCCCCTGGAGGAGGAAATGGCAAACCCACTCCAGTATTCTTGCTGGAAATATCGCATGGACAGAATGGCCTGGTGGGCTACAGTCTGTGGGGTCCCAAAGAGTTGGATGTGACTGAAGCACAACTTTGCTTTAGCTTATTAAATGGTTAATGTAGTCTAGATTTTACATTTTTTATGTTTTTGAGTAGCAAAAGAAATCCAGCTTTGTTAAGTAAATGGAATGCTCCATAGGCAGGAGCATGTGATTTTTCCTTCAAAGAGAATTCTTCCACATGTATCATCAAAGCGGTATTATTAATATTACTGCTTTCAGCCTGGTCCTGAAGAAAGAGTATCATTAAATTGGGCATTATATTCAGTATTTGTTAAAAATTGGATTTTTACTGAGATTCTGGCACTTTGTATTAAAAATTTTCAAAGCTACTTTCCATTCTTCCCTCTCATTTAACTCTCACAACAACTCTGTGAAGTAGGAACCACTGGGATTGTTACTTTCATCTCAGAGATGATGAAACTGGGGCCTGGAAGAGGAGGTAACTAATATTCACTTCATCCTCTTCAAGGGCTTATGATGCACCTGGGCTTTCTGCTATTTTACATACACATAGCTGGTGTTTACCTGTGGCAGAAAGACAAACACAAGAAACTTCTTCCAGATTTCTGGAATGTTCTTCTTCAGTTTTAATTTTCTCTGGTTATCTATGTGGGGCTTTGTTACTTTTGACTCCCTTGGTAGTATTTTTGATAAGGGGCCAAAGAATCTGCTTCTTCCCAGTTTGTTATTTGCCTTTAGTATTTTTATGGAATTTTCTGATTTCTATAATGGCAAAATTACAGATATTTTCTTTTGTGGTTTCTGCCTTTGATTTCCTGGTTAGAAAATTTCACCTATCCAAAGACTATATAAAAGTTTATCTGTTTGTTTCCTGGTACATTTTAATTTTTTACATTAGCATCTTTAATCCAAAGTCAGAAGACAATGGCCTGTGGGCTAAATCTGGCCCATTATCCATTTTTGCAAACAAAATTTTAGTGAAGCTCAGCAGTGCCCATGTGTTTAGGTGTGTTTGTGGCTACTTCTTGATTCTGTGGCAGAGCTGAGTAGTTGCAACAGAGACAATCTGGCCTTCAGACCAAAATCTGTTGTTTGGCTCTGAATAGAAAATGTTTGCCAATCCCTTCTTTAGTTCATCTAGAATTTATTTTGATATAGTGGATAAGTTCATTATCTAATTTCTTTCCAAATGGCTAGTCCATTTTCTCAACACTATTGATTCAACAGTGCAGCTATGCTATTTTGAAAAAAGGCCTCCAAATATGTTCATACCCCAGTTCCTGGAACTCATGGTTTGGCAACAGAAACTTTGCAAGTGTGATTAAGTAAAAGATTTTAAAATGGGGAGATTATCTTGGATAATTCAAGTGGGCCCAAGTTAATCACACTGATCCTTATTAAAGGGATACAGGGGGAGGCAGAGGAGAAGGAGATGCAACGGTGGAAGCAGAGAGAGGAGTGTGTTTGAAGATGCAGGAGGGGCCACAAGCCAAGGGATAATAGGTGGCCACCGGAAGCCAAAAAAGACAAGGAAACAGATTTTCCTCTCAGTGCCTCCGGAAGGAAACAGCTCTGCTTGAATTTTTAACTCAGTGAATCCAGTTTCAGAATTCTAACATCTAAAATCGTGAAACAATACGTCTGCATTGTTTTTTTAAAGACATTGATTTTGTGGTTAATTTGTTAAATCATTAAGAAACTAATACATTCCTTTATCATACACTAATTTCTTATTTGATACAGATACAAATAACTGTCTTTTATAAATATAGAGCTTTTACCAACAAATTTAAGTTCTGGTGTTGGGTGTGAATAGACATATCAGTGCAGTTAATGCAAATAACCAACATGAATTCATGTGGGGAGTGCTTGGGCGTGTTCACAGTGCTGTGTTCACAGGGGAGAGAGATTATCTTTAATTTTTTGTTTTCTCCTACCTTCACCTCATTAGTAATCACAAAAATGCAAAATAAAGTAAAAGTGATTTTTTTTCCTTAACAATCAGTTTGGTTGATATTAAAAAGAAGTAGTAGAATGTCTGAGGGATGGGCATTCATATATACTGCTAGTGTGCGCAGAGCATGTGCAGTCTTTCTGTGAGACAATTTGGTAATAAAATCAAACAGCTTAAAACTAGGCATTTGCCTTGATGTAGCAATGTCACTTTTAGGAATTTAAAGTAGTGAAATGATCATGAGTATGCCTAAAAATTATGCTCAAGAATGGTCACATCTGAACTGTTTATAAAGGAAATATTGAGAAAAAACTGAATATGAAAAAATAATGGATTAGTATTTAAAATAGATATTTAAAAGTGATATACTATGGTATTATCATGATATTACACAGTATATAATACAGATGAAAGATGCTCCTACTCTATTAAGTGAGAAAATTTAGCTAAATGATATGTACAGAATTAGAGAATTTTTGTTTATACATATATGAAATGTCAACATATAAATATAGGGAAATGATAGAAAAAACATATATTAATCTGTTGTAATAATTGGTGATGAATGCCTTTATTGTCATCTTTTGCTTCTCTGTATTTTTATGTTAAACATTATACATTTATTGCTTTTCATTAGAAATTAGCTCTTTCTTCACTGTTACTCCATTCCACAGCACAATCCATAGCAATGATTATCAAAACAATTGTCTAGAAATATATCTAGGTTTTTATATATATAATATATTGGACCATGAATAGAAGTGGGTGTTAAAGATAAGTGCAGAAGCCTTTAGCTCTGACCAATTGATCTTGCTCCTCTGACTGAAGAACTTTCCACACTATTCTGTAGGGCCTAGGAGGCTCATTTATTGAACTGATCTGAAATCCTCACAGGAGCTGGGAACAGTGCTCTAGATGTTTCCACTTATCTTACATTATATGATTTCCTTGGTATTTTGAACTTTATCCTTTGATTCTTCTAGTCACTTTTAAATCATAGCACCAACAGTAAAGCTCAGATTGGTTAAAAACAAAAGTTAGCCTTTCTTTCATACCTCTAGAAAAGGCCTTCAATCAAAGTAGGGCTCATTGCACCATCCAGATAACCTTGGTTAGCCTTGATCTAAACTTTTCTACCAAATGAATGGCAGAATTCTTAGCACTGGGGGCAGATGTAGTCCCAGGTCTCGTTCATGGCAGTGCAGAAATGTTTGCTGATCAGCTGTGGTTGGAGCCTGTTGGCCTGCATCTATACAGGATGGCTTAGCCAGTACCACTGGAGATTACAACAAGGCTGCAGAAGGCTTGCAGTGGACACAGAGTCAAGCTTGCACAGGATTCCCCTGCCAGGGTTTGCCTTCATCCAAGGGACAAATCACAGCAAATGTTTCTCAAGGGCAGGAAGAAATGTACGGTGCAAAATGCCTCATGCCATCTCTTTGGTCTGCCAGCATTGTTTTAACGCTGATATCACAGTCTTCTAAATAAAAGGGATCTCCTCTGATTCACAGATAGTTTGATTTCAAAGAATTCTAAGTTGGTTGTTTGCAATTTGGAATGCGTTTGTTCAAAGTTGGTTGAGATTAACATATACACATTACTATATATGAAATAGATAATCAGCAAGGACCTACTGTATAGCACAGGGAACTCCACTCACTATTTTGTAATAACCTTTAAAAGAAAATAATCTGAATGCAGATATGTATATATGTATAACTCAGTCTCTGTGCTGTACACCTGAAACTAACACAATATTGGAAATCAACTTTACTCCAATTTTAAAAAGTGCTGTAATGACCTCTCTCGGTTGGGTCCTGCTCACCGTTCCAGGCGCTTCCCCACTGCCCCTCCTCAGGTCCCCGTCCCTGCCCTGCACCTGCGTTCCGGCCTTGCCTCTTCTAGGGCGGTTATTTGAATGTGTCATATTAGCCCTCACCAGGGCACACACTGCCACCTTTGCCTGGAGGGCTCTGCCCATTTTGTTCTCTGCTCAACCCTGGTTATCCTTCAAGACCCAGCTCTGTTATCACGTCTTCTGGGAAACATTCCTGGAAACACCCCTCTCCTCTGTGTGAGTGAGGTGCTCCGTATCTCTTCATCGGTGGACCCTGAGTGTCCTTCTGTCTGAGCCCTTAACAGAGTACATTTATGATGTTTTGTCTATTTCCTGTACTGTTTATGGATGCTGGAAGACAGTGACTTTGTTCCCTTTATGTCTTTCTTCCCATTGCTTCACAGATGTTTTCCCACACCAAAGAAAAAATAGCATTCATTGTTTTGCTGTGGATAATGGTGAAGCTGCATACAGAAATAGGGAAAATAATTTGCATATACTTGAGAAAAACATTTCTAGTCCTTTTGTGAGTTTCTTTATGTTTCTATTATGTTGTGAACATGATTTTCATGAAATGATTCTTTCTTCGCTCCCTCCTCTTTTCCCTCCCTTTCTTTTTCTCTCTCTCTTTCCCTCCTCACCCACTCCCTTACTGATCTGGAAAAGTCTTGGCAGTTATTCACTTGGAATAAATTGAAAGATTAAGTCTTACAAAACAAACAGAAGATAATTAGTGATTTTAAAGTGTGTTAACCCACAACGATGATTTTCTTTCTTTCCATGCCCATTTGGCAGGACGCTTCTCTGGGCTGGTGTAATTATGGATGAATGTGCTGAAGCACTTGAACAATAATTTGTAGGAAATACAATTTTGAGTAGAAGTCATTAGTGGGAGTAAATGAATAACTTGTTGGTTAACAGGTCAATGTTGAAAGCCCAAATAGGTTAAACATTGTATTAACTTATGAGTCAAAAGAAACAATCTTTTTTTCTGTAAGCATATGCATAAAATTATTGAGCTTTTTAAACTGTATTTTTATATATTTTTTTATTGTGGTAAGAATGGAAGAGAGCCACCTGACCTGGGGTTTTGAAGAAAGAACTCTTCTCAAAATTCTGTAATGACCTATATGGGAAAAGAATCTAAAAAAGAGTGCATATGTGTATGCGTGCCTGTGTGCAAAACTGCTCAATCGTGTCTGACTCTTTGTGACCCCATGGACTATAACCTGCCTGGCTCCTCTGTCCATAGGATTCTCCAGGCAAGAATCCTGGAGTGGGCTGCCATGCCCTCCCCCAGGGGATCTTCTTGATCCAGGGATCGAAACTGTATCCCCTGTGTTTTCTGCATCAGTAGGTGGGTTTTTTTACCACTAGTGCCCCCCTGGGAAGCCATGTATTACTAATTCATTTTGCTGTACAGCAGAAACTAACATTTTAAATCAACAATACTCCAATAAAAATTAAAATAGTAAAAAACAACCTATCACAAAGAGTTCTGTAAGGTGAAATGACTCACATTTGAAATGTGTACGATGCTGCCTCCATCAGAGAAGTCAGTCAGTCTGCCTTGTACAACTTTTAAATAATATTTATAAGATAAAGGATATAATATTTTGCATATCAAAGCTAATTGGGTACATTAATATACAGTTATTTCCAGAGGCTAGAATTCCATTATGTGTCCAGTTCTTTGGTTCTGGATTCAGAGAAGCCAGTTTCAGAACTTGGTGGCTGACATCTCCTACTGTGTGACTTTGTCCTCAAAGTATTGTTTTAACTTCCTAATCAGTACAGTCTGTTAAAAGGACAAACAAAACAAAGCCCAGAGAAGCAACGGTTCTTACTTTAGAGTAACACTGTTTAGCACAGGTTGGAATTATTAATAATGTTCATGTTATTTTTCAATAATGTTAGTGTTATTTTTCAGCTTTTTATATACATGTTATATATTTATTGAGGTACACTTCTGATGGAAGTTTGTAGGTGGTAGTCTGGATGGCAGGAGAAGGCAGTGGCACCCCACTCCAGTACTCTTGCCTGGAAAATCCCATGGGCGGAGGAGCCTGGTAGGCTGCAGTCCATGGGGTCACTGAATGACTTCACTTTCCCTTTTCACTTTCATGCATTGGAGAGGGAAATGGCAACCCATTCCAGTGTTCTTGCCTGGAGAATCCCAGGGATTGGGGAGCCTGGTGGGCTGCCGACTAGGGGTCACACAGAGTCGGACACGACTGAAGTGACTTAGCAGCAGCAGCAGCAGCAGTCTGGATGGCAATAATCAAAATAGTTTAAATCCCAATGAGTTGAGTGCTAATCAGACTGTGCTAGAAATTGTGACATTTGTAAAAGAGACATGATGGAGTGGCTTTGCATTCAAGATGGGGAGAGAGATATATGTATCATAACAATTACAGAAAAACTTGATATGAAATATGTAGTGCTGACTGTAGGTTGCATCACTCAAGTTTCTCCAGGCTCTCTGAACGCTTGCAGCCTGTAGATATTTGAGTAGTGGTAAAAAAGAATATTTCTGCCTGCCTTGACTCTCACAGAACCTCCAGCCCTTTGTCCCTGCCTGCTTGTTACAGGTGTTCTTATGACAAATATCATCAGCTAGTCCATTTTCCTTCTATTTTGGTTTCTTGATCATTATCTTCCCTTCAGGAAGGTCCTGGGGCTTCCCTGCTGCCATTGCATTGGGTACCTGCCATGGAAATACTGAACACGGGGTGCCAAGGGTTCAGGCTTTCATTGCTGCCCAAGTGGGCCAACCCCCAGGTGTGGAAATGTGCTGTGTTCCATGATGGAACCAAGGGCCACTAGCTTTGTCACTTGCAGTGCCTCCTGACCATCTGATTGCCAAAACTTTGGGGTGCTTGCTTCTCTGTGTTTCGGTCATGACTTTTTCCTCCTTCAGTACTTACTTCTTGAACACTTATTATACTCAAGACACTGTGATAGACATGACATGTGTTACTATGACACTGTGCAGATAGAGTATAACTTCTGCTGCCATGTTTAATAGGGGAGATGGAAAATAGCAATAATAGAGGTCAAGCCACATGTGCTCAGGGCTAGAGAGAAGAGGGAGACAGTGATATGACAGATGCTGAGTTTGACCTAGTTTGGAGGTCTCAGAGACTTCTCTGAAGGACCAGGTTGAACATCATTCTGAAGAATGAGGCAGAGTGAATTGATGAAAGAATCCCAAGCAGAGGAGCATCAGGTAAAAGTCCATCTAGAGAGTTCCCTCAGGGTCTTTCTTCAGGTTCAGTCATGGGTCCAGGAGAGAAAACCCATGTCTGAGGCATCTTCCATAGCACCTTTGTCATCCTTGCCCGTCTCGTCCTTTCATGCAAAAGCACCCGATCCAGTGGCCCACCGACCAACCAGACATGCTTGGGCATGCATATACCCAGATGTACACAGGCCTTTCACTCAATAAGAAACTCCTTATCACTGTGGGTCTATAGGAGTCTGTGGACATCAGCATGGGCTGAAACGGCTCCTGAAGTCCAATGGAAGAGGTGAGGCTTGAGCTACTCTTAGAAGTGGGTTGAAGAAGACTGGGTACCTGGTGGAAGGGACAGAACAGACAAAGGGCTAGAGTCAGGGATGATCTCGTTAAATGAGAGGAGACTGGACTTCCTGGAATGGAGAGTTTATTAAGGAGTCAGAGATGACAAAGTGGAGTTTGGTTAGGGAGACTCTTGAAGGTCCAGAAGGGAGTTCGGGAATTTGTTGCTGAGTGCTGTAGGCAGTCACTCAGTTGTGTCTGACTTTGCAGCCCCATGGACTGCAGCACGCCAGGCTCCTCAGTCCTTTACTATCTCCTGGAGTTTGCTTAAATTCATGTCCACTGAGTCAGTGATGCCATCTCCTGTAACTTGCTCAAACTCATGTCCATTGAATCAGTGATGCTATCTATCCATCTTATCTCGTCCCATCTTCTATCTAGCCACCCTCTTCTCCTTTTGCCTTCAATGTTTCCCAGCATCAGGGTCTTTTCCAGTGAGTTGGCTCTTTGCATCATGTGGTCAAAGTATTGGAGCTTCAGCATCAGTCCTTCCATTGAATATTTAGGGTTGATTTCCTTTAGGATTGACTGGTTTGATCTTGCTGTACAAGTGTTTCTCAGGAGTCTTCTCCAACATCACAGTTTTAAAGCATCAATTCTTCAGTGCTCAGCCTTCTTTATGGTCCAGCTCTCACATCCATAGATGACTACTGGGAAAACCATAGCTTTGAGTAACAGGTCTTTGTTGGAAAGTAATGTCTCTGCTTTTTTAATGTGTCATCTAGGGTTGTCATGGCTTTCTTTCCAATGAACGAGTGTCTTTTAATTTCTTGGCTACAGTCACCATCAGCAGTGATTTGGATCCCAAGAAAATAAAATCTATCACTGCTTCCACATTTTTCCCTTCGATTTGTCATGAAGCAATGGGATTGGATGCTATGATCTTAGTTTTTTGAATGCTGAATTTTAAGCCAGCTTTTTCACTCTCCTCTTTCATCCTCATCAAGATCCTCTTTAGCTCCTCTTCACTTGAGGTATCTCATTAGGCAGATACTGCAAATTAACGAACAAACAAGGGATGTAATTAAAAAAGAAAAATGCATAATGGCCAGAGGATTAAAACTAAGGTCCGTCTAGTCAAGGCTATGGTTTTTCCTGTGGTCATGTATGGATGTGAGAGTTGGACTGTGAAGAAGGCTGAGCACCGAAGAATTGATGCTTTTGAACTGTGGTGTTGGAGAAGACTCTTGAGAGTCCCTTGGACTGCAAGGAGATCCAACCAGTCCATTCTGAAGGAGATCAGCCCTGGGATTTCTTTGGAAGGAATGATGCTAAAGCTGAAACTCCAGTACTTTGGCCCCCTCATGCGAAGAGTTGACTCATTGGAAAAGACTCTGATGCTGGGAGGGACTGGAGGCAGGAGGAGAAGGGGACGACTGAGGATGAGATGGCTGGATGGCATCATGGACTCAATGGCCGTGAGTCTGAGTGAACTCCGGGAGTTGGTGATGGACAGGGAGGCCTGGCGTGCTGCGATTCATGGGGTCGCAAAGAGTCGGACACGACTGAGCGACTGAACTGAACTGACAGAGGATCTAGCTTAGATGATTATTACATTCATTTTGACATTCTCTAGTTTGAGAATATTTGTCTGGGATAGCTCAGTTGGTAAAGAATCTACCTGCAATGCAGGAGACCCTGGTTAAATTCCTGGGTCAGGAAGATCCACTAGAGAAGGGATAGGCTGTCCACTCCATATTCTTGAGTTTCCCTTGTGGTTCAGCTGGTGAAGAATCCACCCATAATGCAGAAGACCTAGGTTTGATACTTGGGTTGGGAAGATCCCCTGGAGAAGGGAAAGGCTACCCCCTCAAGTATTCTGGCCTGGAGAATTCCATGGACTATATAGTTCATGGGGTCACAAAGAGTCAGACATGACTGAGAGACTTTCACTTTCAAGTTTGAGATGATGGTAATTCATCCAAATATTCATATCTGCTATATAGCTACAAATATTAAGCTGGCACTCATAAAACGCCCAGATTGATCTTTTAGTTATACACATAGAGGTGTGCCATTTTTGCAATGAGAGTGAATAAGTTATGAAATAATTTCACTGCTTTCTAGAGGCTCTGTCAACATTTGAAAGGCCTTAAGTTTATATTAATAGTTAAAAAATTCACTTCAAAGATTCCTTGTGATTTTTTCCATTTATTTTGACTTGACTATTATTTAAATAGTCAAGAATGCTTAGTTGAAAAATATCTTTGTCGTGTCAAATTTTGGTTCTGATACCTGTAGCTGCTTGTTGATAGGTGCATAGTAGGGTGCTCTTTGCTTACTGATTATTATGAATTATTATTGATCACAGTGTATAATTGTATTTTGCCATCGTATTTTGTCATTGACAGACATTTTTGATGCATGATAGAGATGTTTCTTGTGTAGACTTTGAAGAACAGATTGTAGAAATTCACACATATATACATGTGCATATACACTGAAATAGATTTTATTTCATTTATTGTTCCCAAAGGTTAAAACATACAAACAGGAATAAAATTAAAATTATTTTCTTTAGACATGATTTATGTCTTAATTTTCACCTGCTCTATAATTAGAAATTTTGAACTCTGGGAATTTTTTTTAAGATAAAATTATTGCCCGAGTAAACTTCAGAAATTATATCATTAACCCAGAGACCTTTCTAAGCCTCGAACAACATTACTGGTACAAGTGCCACCACAGCCCAAAATAGGCAAATAAATAAAGAGGGAATTCAAAATAATTTGAAAATGATTTATTGTTGGCCACCTCTGTACTTAGAGATTCAAATATTATTACTTTAGTTCAACAAGGGAGGACAGGAAGGTGCTGTGGGCTAAAGGTAAATTATGATCTATTGTGAAAGAGGAGGAACTGTACCAAGGAGAGGAGTTGGGAGGAAGCCTTGTGTTTTCTGAGTTACTGCTCCAGATAAAGGCTGGGGAAAAAAAAAAGAATCTCTGCCTTGACCCTTGTTGGAAAAGGCCAGAGTAAACTACAAGTCTGACTACCTTCTTGAATCTTTGCTGTTAAGGAGCAGGTTATGGTTTGAGGAGGGTCAGATAGTTGCACTGGAGCCTAAAACAAACCAAGTTATTTAAGGTCACACATTCCACTTTTTTTCTGCTCTGCTTAGCCATCCTGTCTCTAGATACCCCCCATGTTAGAGTAAGAAGGGATTACTTAACACACCAAGATTTAGGTTGACAATTCTGATGGTAATTTTTATTTTTAACCCTATGATCACCATTTGTACAGTGAGTTGAAGTCTTTTTTTTTTAATATAAATTTGTTTATTTTAATTGGAGGTTAATTACTTTACAATATTGTATTGGTTTTGCCATACATCAACATGAATCCGCCACAGGTATATATGTGTTCCCCATTCTGAACCTCCCTCCCTCCTCCCTCCCCGTACCATCCCTCTGGGTCCTTTCAGGGCACCAGCCCCAAGCATCCAGTATCATGCATCAAACCTGGACTAGTGGTTCATTTCATATGATATTATACATGTTTCAATGCCATTAAGTTTAGAAATTCATAGTGAACTTATATCTTGGAGAACCTAATAGTCATTGGTTTTAATTTGGAAGAATGAGGTGATAAATTTTATCCTCAATACAGTGTGATGCAGGGAAGGAAGAGAGAATATATTGAGGGGTTCTTATGTGGCAAAGTCCACACTACATGTTTCATAGATATTATCTCATCAAATTGTCTTAAACCCCTAGGAGGGAAAGCTCTGCTGCTTCTGCTTGTAACTGAGGAAAGTGAAACCCACCTCTAAGACTATTATCCAAAAGAACATAGTTAGAATATAGCAAGACTGTGATTCAGCTATAAATTTATTATGATTTCAACTCTGTGTTTTTCACCCCATGCTATTCGCCGTCTTGAATTATTGTCACCATGCAAGACAGGAAAACTAATACTCAAAAAGGTAATATAGTGGTATCACCTTTGGTGACAGCACCGATGCTTATAGAACCCGAAGCTTGATTTCCCATATTCTTCTTTCACTGAAGTCTTTGTCTGAATAACATCACATTCATGTTAAGGTTTAAAAATGTCTAAAGGCGAATTTCCCTCGGACTTGCTTTAGGTTCACTCCCAGCAGTACTGGTCACCCATCTTCGAGCAGCTGCCAACGCCCAGGACACAGTGCTGGCTCTGGAAGATGCTGTGGATTGGCACGCTGGGGACGAAGTCCTTGTCATCAGCGGGATGGGTGCTGAAGGTGCCAAGCCTAAGGACGAGATCGTCACCGTGGAGACTGCGCATAGTACAGACCTCCAGCTGAGGTCACCCTTGAGGTACTGCATGTCAGCTTGGCTCCATTTCGATGCAAGATGAGGTCTTAACTGTGTTGGTGACCAACACAGCTGGTCAAAAGACATTTGTTTGTCTTTCAATAATATCATTTACATTAAATCACAGTGGACATTTTGGCAAGAAAATTACAAAATATGGAATATTTGGAAGATTTAGAGTTCTTAAAGAAGTTTCTCTTGTAAGACACTAGAACTTCTGTCTTTTAGTAGATGGGCACTGCAATAGTCAGCATAGTTCCTAATTCTCACACACGTGTGCCTATTTTTCACTCTTCTGTGTCTGAGTTTCTAAAGAAATAGAGTCCCAGCTGGAGGATTAGGCTAATTTGGTGGCTTACTATTCATTATGAGACTTGGAGTGTTATTTTCAGATTTCTTTTTTTTTTTTTCTTTTCAGATATTCTCACAACTCCACAGAGAACTGGGTGGCTGGAGAACACCATGTTTAAAGGTCATGCTGGTTCTACTCAGCAGGAGTATTACCATACAGGGAAATCTCACTGATGAGAGAGTGCAGTTCCTTGCTTCATGCCAGGGGGCCAGCACTTCAGAAGGTAGAGAACAATTTGTTGGGAAGTCTATAATGGGTGAAAAACAATGTTCTTACTGTTCAGTGATATGTAGTATGGTTGACTTCTTTCAATTAGTGTGTTCCCAATACAGTAAGTCCCCTGAAAACAAACGAGTTATCTTCTGAGAGCATGTTTGTAAGTCCAATTTGTAAGTTCAACAAAGCTGGCCTATGTTCTCAACTAACACAATCGGCTATATAGTACTGTACTGTAACAGGTTCATAATACATTTTGTACAAGTAATACATAAAAAAGCAAGCAACCACAAAAAAGAAAACATTTAAAATCTTACAGTAAGGTACCTTGAAAAGTACAGTAGTACAGTAAAAGAGCTGGCATATAGGGGCTGGCATCTCGTGAACAGGCAAGAGCTACTGACTGGAGGAGAGAGAGGACCTGGGAGATGGTAGAGTTGAAGGATCATTAGCAATAGGAGATGGATGGCAAGCGGCAGTTTCACTCATGCTTGACAGTGACAGAATGCACGTTTGAATCTTTGAAAGTTTGCAACTTGAAGGTATGAATGTAGGAGACCTACTGTGTTCTGTATATTTCAGAATGCTCTTGATAAATCATCATTTCCTCTCCTGCCCTCAACCCCTTTGTGAAAGAGATAGGCAACAGTATCTGCTTGAGAAATTAATTATTTCTTGGGAGAAAAAATATTCCTGTTATGTAATAAAATCTGGAGAGTTGAATTAAATTTTCAGGTCAGAGGTTATAATGAAACTGATTCCCATCCTTCTCTACAATTCTCAGGGAAAGTGCTTAATGCCAGAGTCAGCAATACAGGCAGCATGTTCTAATGAGTTAGACTTGGAAGGCTCTTCCCTTCCCCCACCATTCCCACTTTTGGAGTTCGTTTTCTGAGTGAAACTACCACATACTTTAAGTAATGGTTGAAAAAGTCAATCTATCTTCGAGAAGAATAACAGGCACTGAATCACACTGATGTACCTATTAAACATCTATTTCAGGGATGGCTAGTTTAGTAGGTTATGTTTTGGTTTCCCAGGCTGTAGATTATGAGGCTTTCACATGTTGGGAAGACATCATTTGTCAACTTTGGTCCAGAATGGTGTGGGTGTCAAGGATGACTCCCAGGCATGAGCTCTGGATGGATGAGGAGGCTATTTATTGAGATGGGAAGGGAAACAGGTTTGGGGGGTGGGAGGGTAGAGATCATGAGTTTAATTTTGTACATGTTGAGATGCCAGGCCAGCATGTGACTGGAGATGTCTGGAGTCTGGAAGAAATGTCAAGTCTGGAGTTAAAGATTTGAGTCATATCTATGTATAGAGGCCTGTGGGCATAATCTTGGTATATGGATTGGTAAGAGGGACTTTGACCCTGCCCCCCACCCCCTAGTCATCTAGTTCACAATTGTGTCATTCTGAAAAAAAAAAGTTTTCATCCAGTGGGTTGGAATGCAGTGACTGCCATATTTAACATTTCTGCTAAACTGGCATCTGCGGTCAATTACAGATTCTCCTGGTAATTCTCATACAGGTATTCTCAGATCGTATTGTGCAAAATATGGCATTTAATCATGCTCCAAGAGAGATCATGCCTCTAGGTTTGGGCCATTATAAATCTGTTGTCTCCTAATGAAAAAAATAATACCTAGTTCTACCACAACTCTTAAATATGAGTAAAAAATTCCAAAAATAAAACAAAATTCATAGACATTCATTTAAAAAAAACTTATCATTCACCTTTTTTTTTTATGGAGCTCAAATATGGGAACAAAGTAGCCAAAAACCATAACAAGAGGCCTAGATGTTGGAAAATATTATGGCTCACTGGCAAACATGGTTAACATGGTGATGAAATGTACAAATGCCAACCACCTCTTTATTCACTTCTAATATGTTCATTCTCATCACTTCATGGCAAATAGATGGGAAAACAGTGGAAAAGTGAGAGACTTTATTTTTGGGGGCTCCAAAAATCACTGCAGATGGTGACTGCAGCCATGAAATTAAAAGACACTTGCTCCTTGGAAGAAAAGCTATGACCAACATAGACAGCATATTAAAAAGCAGAGGCATTACTTTGCCACCAAAGGTCCATCTAGTCAAGGCTATGGTTTTTCCTGTGGTCATGTATGGATGTGAGAGTTGGACTGTGAAGAAAGCTGAGTGCCAAAGAATTGATGCTTTTGAACTGTGGCGTTGGAGAAGACTCTTGAGAGTCCCTTGGACTGCAAGGAGATCCAACCAGTCCATCCTAAAGGAAATCAGTCCTGAAAATTCACTGGAAAGACTGAAGATGAAGCTTCAATACTTTTGGCCATCTGATGTGAGGAACTGACTCACTGGAAAAGACCCTGATGCTGGGAAAGATCGAAGGCAGGAGGAGAAGGGGACGACAGAGGATGAGATGGCTGGATGGCATCACTGACTTGATGGAGATAAGTTTCAGTAAACTCTGGGAGTTGCTGATGGACAGGAAACCTGATGTGCTGCAATCCATGGGGTTGCAAAGAGTTGAACATGACTGAGCGACTGAACTGAACTGATATGCCTTCTCTGAGACTGACAACAGATGACTGTTAGAATGATCCATAATTTTGTATTAGTGGCACTTCTTTATTGGTTTATTAACCTGGATAATGAAGAGTTAATTCAGGAGATGATTTCTTCTCCATCCTGAGGTTAGTTCACTCCACCAAATGCCATGTGTCCTCACTAGGGCTCTGCCGAGACTGAGGTGTTGGTATGGGGGCGGCTCAGTCCTTTCTCTGGAGCTCTTTTCCATTTCTTCGATGGCATCATTGCTATGTTCCCAAACCATAAAGCAGCAAAATATTGGGAAAACCCCACTGGACAGCAAAGAGATGTGATTACATTTAGCTCTCACATGTCTTCCCTTCAATTATCCAGCACCAGAGGGTCATTTTGTTGCACACTCCCTCAGGAGGATCTTTTGGATAGTAATAGCATCTATTTAGGTTGGGTTTAATGGGTTCTACTCAGCCTTTTTGTGATAATAATTAAGGTGATTGATTTGGGGGCTTCTGGAAATAATAGAGTGAAGGCAACATCATGTTCTAGTTATCAGATGTTTTAATTAATAATCCAAAGGGGAGAATTGAAGTAAAAGGGAAGTAAGGTTATTAAATAAACAGTCACGGTCTGTCCTTTGTGCCCACAGTGCCTTTCATACTGGGAGGTTTGATTAGAATCACGTTGTACATTCTTCTGTGCCCCTTGACTTCATTCTGTGTCTCAGGTGATTTGCAGAACTGTTTGTATTCCAAGAGTGAGAAGATGCTGGGATCCAGGGATTTGGGGGCCAGAGTCATCGTTCAGTCCTTTCCGGAGGAGCCCAGCCGGGTCCAGTTGACAGGAGTGCAGTTCCGGGACTTGGGGCAAGCCTTCCATGAGCACGTGAGCTCGCTGATGCTGGTAGGAGCTATGAGAGGTGAGGAGGCCCAGGCATGATGTCTCATCTTTCTTCTTCTATATTCAAGGCTCTCCATGCAAGGGCGTCCTGGTAGGTGGTATGTGGGAACATGGGGGGTTCAGAGATGGATAACTATACCATAGATCTATGGTTCAGAGAGTCACTTGGAGAGCTTATTAAAATTCTTATGTAGAGACCCTGTCTAAGACAAATTGTGATCCAAAGTGAGCCTAGAAAAACTGAATTTTTAACTTTCTGATTCTGGAACAAGTAATCCAAGTTTCCCTTTGAGAAATGTCACTATAGGTACAGCAGATGTGGAGGGAACCACACAAATCCATGTTTTGAATCCTATGGCACCCCACTCCAGTACTCCTGCCTGGAAAATCCCATGGAAGGAGCAGCCTGGTGGGCTGCAGTCCATGGGGTCGCGAAGAGTTGGACATGACTGAGCGACTTCACTTTCACTTTTCACTTTCATGCATTGGAGAAGGAAATGGCAACCTACTCCGGTGTTCTTGCCTGGAGAATCCCAGGGACGAGGGAGCCTGGTGGCTGCCGTCTATGGGGTCACACAGAGTCGGACACGACTGAAGTGACTTAGCAGCAACAGCAGCACTACAACGTACTAACTTTGTAACTACAGATAGATTGACATTAAATAGTATAAATTACCACTCAAGGCTAGTGGAAAGCACTTTGGGAAGATGTCCTAACACAGAAGAATCCCCTGCCTGGGGAAAGTGGGGAGAATGGTTGAGAACCAGGATCTCTTCCTGGGGACAGAGAGCAGACAGAGTGTGCAGACCTTGGCCAGACATGAAGAGACACGAGGGAAGCAGCAGACATCCAAGGCAAGTGGGGACACGTAGATAAAAAGATCAGAATCAGAAAAGAAGAACATGACCAGATGTACTGAGGCTCTGAGATCAAAGTTGGAGGGGTGTAGGAGCATCTAGGGTGAAATTCCAATGCCAGAGTCTGATATATGGAGTTGAGAGATGGGTACAGATGCTGAACGATGAGGACAGCTGCCCCGTTGCATGGTTATGCTCCCCTGCCTTCAGCACCTCAACACCCACATAGTCAAGCTCTCCCTTCCTTGGTAAGGTGGTGCTCCAGAAGTCAATGCCTGACAAAGCACATCAGGGCATATGGGAGGTTCAGTGGGGCTGGAAAAGTGCTAGGATTACAACAGGCATTGACAAAGTAATCCATGAGGTCATTGAGGGCAGGATCCTGGCTAGCAGCACTTTCTCTCATTTCAAATTATCTGCTTGCCAAGAATACCTCTCTTAATTTTCTAAGAACTCTTCCACCTTATTTATTTCTATGCTCATTAGGGGGATGGGTCCCTCGCTTGGTTCTTTCCCAAGTACATTAGGATGATCAGAATCTTTGTACCCTTCTTTCTGGTTCTTTGGTCTCCTGGTGCTTATAATGCTGAGGAATATTTGATGTGGGTCAGTTCCAGTAGAAATGAGGGGAGCAGTCACATAGGAGTTATCAATTGAACATAATCAACAGCTCCCCATCAAAAATGTACTCAGTCTGCCTCCTCAACCTCTGCTTTAGATACCTGCACCTTTATTTATTTATATATGTATTAGGTTTTATTTGAAAAAAGGTTCAGTGCTTGGACTTCCCTGGTGACTCAGATGGTAAAGAATCCGCCAGTAATGCAAGAGGCCCTGGTTCGATCCCTGGGTTGGGAAGGTCTCCTGCAGAAGGGAATGGGTACCCACTCCAGTATTCTTGCCTTGTGAATTCTGTGGACAGAGGAACCTGGGGGGCTGCAGTCCGTGGCGTTGCAAGTTGGACAGGATTGAACGGCTAGCACTTTCACTTTTCAGTGCTTAACCAAAGTTTGAAATCCACTGAATTAATACATTATCCCCTGTAGGTCTCTGTTAAAATGCAAATGTGTTTCCTGGGAGGGGGAAACCCATTAACCCAGAGGTTAGAAACTTCTGGCACGCTTGCCAGAGAATCCTTTATTGTTTCTTGCCCTACAGGCTTTCATGACCTGTGTGGCCAGCTGTCCTCAGTCTCCGGAGTTAGAGAGTGTCGAAATCTTTGCTTGATGTTTCCTCTAGAGGTTTACCGTTCCCTGAGCTCACCCCCTATAGCTCTGTTAACACATTAGTCCTTCCTGCTTGTTCAGATGTGCCATTGTATTCTGAGGGGCAAGCAGTGATGTTATGGTGGAGACGTGGTCAGGAAAAGTCTGCAGCAAGCAGTGTTTCCTACATGAGTGGATGTGGATAGGCTAACTTATTAGTGAGTGATGTGAAGGCATCTGGTACTGGGATCAAGGCGAATCTATAGACCCTGTGTCTATGGAGACATTGTAGTTGAGATTTTTCTAGAGAGTCCCAATGTAAAGGTCAAATTATTACATAAACCAAAGCCATTTTTCTAATACTTCAAACATTTGGTATCGATATAATCTCTCTCACTGTCTGGAAATAATACAAAGCTTCTTTTTCAGGATTTATAATTTTATTATCCAAATAAAATATTTTAATTATTTTAATGTGCATTATCTCCATCAGACTCAAAATACACAAATGCAGAATTTACTTAGTTTTATTAATCTTATACCTCTGGCACAAGACATAATTCCTGAAATATATAGTTGATACTCAGTAAATAGCTGTTCATTAATTGATTCAGTCCACATGTATTGATTTGGGAGGTCATAAAATATGTTCATGGAGCCAGCGTAATGATTTTCATAAATGTCAGTTTCTCTTGGCATAGTAGAAGGTATTTCCCCTCCAGTTCCACAAACCACCATATTCAAATGTGAGAGTTCTGGTCCTCAGACTGATCTCTAGCTTTACTTACCATTTGGATAAACCAGGAATTTGGGATTAACAGATTCACATATGTGAAACAGATAAACAAGGACCTATTGTGTAGCACAAGGAACTGTGTTCAGTATTTTATAATAATGTGTAATAGAAAAGTCTATGAAAGGGAATATGTATATATACACTGCTGCTGCTGCTAAGTCGCTTCAGTCGTGTCCGACTCTGTGCGACCCCATAGACGGCAGCCCACCAGGCTCCCCCGTCCCTGGGATTCTCCAGGCAAGAACACTGGAGTGGGCTGCCATTTCCTTCTCCAATGCATGAAAGTGAGAAGTGAAAGTGAAGTCGCTCAGTCATGCCTGACTCTTAGTGACCCCATGGACTGCAGCCTAGCAGGCTGCTCCTTCCGTGGGATTTTCCAGGCAAGAGTACTGGAGTGGGGTGCCATGGCCTTCTCTAATATGTATATACACATATATATACATAATGTATAACTGAATTACTTTGCTGTATGCATGAAATACTGTAAATAACCATACTTCAATTAAAAGAATAACTTCATAGCTCAAGATGTAATGACTACCTCTCCTCATGCTGGATGCAGTTTTCAGAGGTCGGAGGTCTGTAAGCCTTAGCTGTTTGTTTCTTGAGCTGTTGTCCACTACATTGTGATGAGAAGTGGAAGTGAAGTCGCTCAGTCGTGTCCGACTCTTTGCGACCCCATGGACTATAGCCCACCAGGCTTCTCCATCCATGGGATTTTCCAGGCAAGAATACTGGTGTGGGTTGCCATTTCCTTCCCAACCGGGGACTGAACCCAGGTCTCCCACATTGTAGGCAGACGCTTTACTGTCTGAGCCACCAGGGAAGTCCAAAGAGAGATAGCAAAGATGGCGGCCACCAGGACATCTTGAGAGCCATGCATCCCTCATGGTTTGGCCATACTATCTCTTTCTCAGATGGTTCTCTTTTCTACCATGTGGCCCTTGGATTCCATTTTGGTTATCTTTGGTGTCTTTAAGATACATTGGTCTAAGCTGCCTGTTTTTTAAATTGCTGATGCCAGCTCCTTATTTCTTGAATTTTATTATTGTGTGGAAGAATGTTTTCAGTTATATTCCAGCAGTGTTTGGGGATGATCAACAGAACGTGAGGAACCTCTGAGATTCCCTACTGTTTACCTTCCTCTTTGTTGTCCAGGTTCGTACGTGCAGGGTTGCACACTGTGGCGGTCCTTCAGCAGAGGCCTCAGCGTGTCCCAGACCTCAGGCCTGAAGGTAGACAGTAACGTGTTCTATGATATTTCAGGCCATGCACTGCTGCTGGGTAAGTGAAATGGGCTTGTTTCACTTCGACATTCTGGTGGAGGACACACTATTTTTTTTTTAATTATTGTTCCTAGATTTGAATTTCCAATTTGTAAAAACGTTAGTCTCTGATCTTTAGAAATAGGCTGTAGTTTAAAATTCTAGTTGTAAATTCAGTCATCTTTAATTAGCTTACTAAGCTTTACCCATAGGAAATGGATTTTTATTTTTTGTTTCTTTAAATTTATTTTAAAAATTTTATGGAAGTATAGTTGGCTTATAACGCTGGGTTAATTTCTGCTATACAGCAAAATGGTTCAGTTATGCACATACATACAAATACACACACACACACACATATGTATTCTTTTTTCGGTTTCTTTTCCGTTATGGTTTATCACAAGATATTGAGTATAGTTCTCTGTGCTCTGTAGTAGGACCTTCTTTATCCATCCTCTGTGTAATAGTTTGCGTCTGCTAATCCCCAACTCCCAATCCTTCCCTCTCCCACCCCACTACCCCTTGGCAACCACAAGTCTGTTCTCCATGTCTGTGAGTCTGTCTCTCAGGAAACTGATTTTTAAAGATGGACATTTCCATTCATGTTAATCAATATACAATAAATATAAAATTTATTGTCAGCAATTTTAACAATAATTCAAAGTCACATAAATATGTCTTTGTGCAGCCTCATGAAGTAGTCACTCCCAAATCAAGTCTGTTTAAACTCTTTTATCACCGATCATTACTTATTGATTTAAAATTATACATCATGTTTCTGATCATCTGATCAATGTCTATTTTTCTATTAATACAATGACACTCAACATCAAACCTGGATGTTGAACAAGGAATTAAACATTTTTGAATCCTGTTCTTCACTACTTCTATGGCTTGTCAAAGAAGCCTATGTTTTAAGAATTTTCTAAATGGTCATCTGTATTGACATTTGTTTCCTAAAGTCCTTTCCCATTGTGATGCTTAGAGTTATCCTTAAAAATATCAGACTGCATCATCTTAAAGCCCTTTGAGAATTTATTTCTTTTAGAATATAATCCAGAATCCTTACTCTGGCTAAAAATCTCCCTTAGTGACACTGCTTCTAGTATCCTTGGTATACCTGTCTTGCTCTTTTTCTCTTTCTCTCTACTCTCACTACACTAACCTCTTTTAATTCTTTCAAAAGGCCACACTTTCTCCTGCCTCAGGACCTTTGCACAGCTCTTGGTTTCTGTTCATACCATTCATTTTCCTCCTATAATAGCCCTCCCCAACACTCCCAAATCAAGTCTATCTGTTTAAACTCTTTTATCACCAATCATTACTTATTGATTTAAAATTATACATCATGTTTCTGATCATCTGATCAATGTCTATTTTTCTATTAATACCAGATTTCATGCAAACATCGTCTCCTTTGTACTTAACAGAACTTATAAATAGTGCATTTGGAGATATATTTGTTGAAAGAAATAAATCTATTAATGAATAAAAGGTCTTTGGTTATATCAGAATAACCAAATCAGAGGTTTTCACTGAAAGAAAACTGTAACTGTACTTGTTAGCTAGTGTTTTCTATTTAAATTAATTCTGTGATATCATCAGTGGGAAAATGTGCATGTTTCATTTAGGAATGATCTGTTAAGATCAAAGCTGGAAAGGTTCTAACTGTGGGAGGGAAATAGTTTAGTGAGAACATATGGATCATGTAAACTAACTCCAGGGCTTCCCTGATAGCTCAGCTGGTAAAGAATATGCCTGCAAGGCAGGAGACCCCAGTTCAATTCCTGGGTCAGGAATATTCCCTGAAGAAGGGTAGGCTTCCCACTCCAGTATTCATGGGCTTCTCTGGTGGCTCAGATGGTAAAGAATCTGCCTGCAATATGGGAGACCTGGATTTGATCCCTGGGTTGATAAGATCATGGGGAGGAAGACATGGCAACCCACTCCAGGATTCCTGCCTGGAGAATCCCCATGGACAGAGGAGCCTAGTGGGCTACAGTCCATGGGATTCCAAAGAGTCAGACATGACTGAGTGACTAAGCATAGCACAAACTAACACCAGCTCTAAAAGGCTAAGGGCTAAGGACAATAGAAATTATTGGGTGCAAGACAGTCTTTTTATTGGAAAAGGACAGGGCAGTCAGACTAATACATAGAAGACTGGCTTTGCTTATTTTTACCTTTGTTGCTGAAAGGAAAAGTTTGTTGAAACCTGGTGCAGAAATTCAGGGAGGCACCATAACAATATTATTTTAGGGGGAAACAATTTTGTGGAATTGGCATTAACTAGCTAAGAGTCAGATATGACTGAGAGACTTCACTTGCACTTTTTACTTTCATGCATTGGAGGAGGAAATGGCAACCCACTCCAGTGTTCTTGCCTGGAGAATCCCAGGGACGGCAGGGCCTGATGGGCTGCCGTCTGTGGGATCGCACAGAGTCAGATACGACTGAAGCAACTTAGCAGCAGCAGCAGCAGGCAAGGAATGAAACCTGCAGGAGGAATTTGGCCTTGAGTGCTTGGATATCCTGAGTGGAGGCTCTTTGACCTCTACTGTGTGTAGGTGATGGAATTAGAATATCTGTCAATGAATTTTAGATAAGATACTCAATTCACGCAAAATAAGTTTGCAGACTCAGATGCATGAAATGACGTAGGAAACCCAGATATCTGAAGACCTAGAAGAAAAGGGGATCTGTGGGGCTGCTCTGTATGGATGCTACATGGTTGACTGAGTCTCTGTAGAATCCATGTGTGCGTGCTAAGTTGCTTCAGTTGTATCTGACTCTTTGTGACCCTGTAGACGGTTGCCTGCCAGGCACCTCTGTCCAAGGGATTCTCCAGGCAAGAATGCTGGAGTGGGTTGCCATTTCCTTCTCCAGGGGATCTTCCCAACCCAGGGATTGAACCTGCATCTCTTAGTCTTCTGCATTGGCAGGTGGTTTCTTTACCACTAGTGCCATCTGGGAAGCCCTTCTGTAGCATGGCCCATGCTCTTTTATTCTGTTCTATTTCAAACCTCTGATCTGAGTGTGAGTGTCTCAGATCCTGTCTAGCCTGTTTATCCAGGACATTCCAGATCTTCCAGGGGAAGAGAAGGGCATGCAGATGGTTGGTGGCCAATTCAAAGAGCTCAGGGTGGGGCTGGATGTAACACGGGAGTGTGTGCCATTTAACTACAGAGAGAGTCACTTAGATTCTTCTTAAGAAGTAAAACAATAGATCTATTTCTTTGCTATTTTTATTTAAAATGAGCTTCTGATTTCTCTGATAGCACAGTTGGTAAAGAATCTGCCTACAGTGCAGGATATCCTGCTTTGATTCCTGGGTCGGGATGATCCCCTGGAGAAGGCAAAGGCTACCCACTCTAGTATTTTGGCCTGGAGAATTCCATGGACTACCGTTTATGGGATCTTAAAGAGTTGGACATGACAGAGTGACTTTCACTCACACTCTGATTCATGAAGTTCTAGAACTAAAAGGTTCACATAATCTGTGTCTGTCTGATTCATAGATAAAAACACACGCACAAATTTAAGCAAGCCACACCAAAACAAGAAATAGTAGTAATTTTCCTGGGTGCACGAAATGTGCTGAGCTAACATCATCTTTTGTTCTCAGGTACATCCCCCGAGATAAAGTATATCCCTTGGGAGGTTATTCCTGGAGGAGAAAAGGGTAAATATGTAAATTGGTTTTAAATTTATTACCATCTGTTTAAGTTGTCATACATTTTATAGACAGGGCTGCTGGCAGAATGTTAGATGTCTTAAATTTGTTGAACACACTAGATGTTTACAGCTGTCTATATAATATATGTATATGCATGATGAGAACTATAACATATATTAGTACAAATAAGAATGTTGGGTTGAGTACATTTTAATTATGTTGGTGAATCCCCTTTTCTTAAATTAGACTGGTCAGAACAGGGAAACATAATAAGAAACAATGTGATCATTCGTGTTTCTGGTGCTGAGGGACTCTCCAGTCCTGAAGTGGTGACACCCTCTGGTATCTACATCCGCCATCCCACCAATGTTATAGAGGTAAGCACTTCAGATCCTCTAGGGAGATCAGAGCTGAGAGGCATAATGTTCACTCTGAAAATTATCCTGAGTGGCAGCATCAGTGTTGTGGGATAAATCATTTACTTGCTCACATTGGTAATGGGAAACTACTTTATGATTTTTGATTAAACAGTTTTAGGATAAATGTAATCATTTCCTTAGAATTCCCATTACCATTCTTTGAAGCAATATCTTTATGAAGTGAAACAAAGTAGATATTGATTACTTTCTGATCATAAAGTATCTTCCTGAGTTATATGTGGTGGTCACTGAATTTGGTCTTGATTCTGATAATAATTATTAAAATCTTCATTATGCTATTGTAGTAATGTGTTCATACTATTGCCCTTTAAGAGTGTTTAAAACTGAGAGTCAGCAGAGTCGTGAGGTGAGTGAGAGCATGTCAGATTCCAGGATGAACAGAATACAGTTGACCCTTGAACAACATGGGTTTGAACTGCATGAGTCTACTTATACTCGGATTTTTTTCCATAGTGAGTGCCACACTCATATTATCCACAGTTAGTTGAACTGCAGGCGTGGACCCATGGACACCGAGGAATCATGTATATGGAGGGCCGATTATAAATTTTACGTGAGTTTTTGACTGCATAGAGGGTTGACACCTGCAATCTCTGCAATGTTCAAAAGTCAGCTATACACTCTGTTGGCCTTGTTTTTTTTTTAATTCCATTATTTAGTACAACTTAACATTATTACTTTTTCTTGCTAAATTTCTATCTAAGCGGTTTAAGGAATTACTTTTTTCTGGTAGTTTAACCACAAATCTGTGAATGAGGGATGGCATCAGAGTAGTGTGAAGGCCATTTAGTTTCCCCTTTTCCAAAGGTTTTGTCCCATGGACTATCTATGAAAGGGTTAAGGGCCTCACTCTTCAGGACATGGCTCTGAGTATCTACTGTGACAATTATGCCAAGTTTCTGAGGAATGGAGAGAATGAGCATCTCTCTCTCTGATCATCGGTTTTTAATTACCTTCAGCTGAATAACCCCTAATAAAAGTCATGGTTATCTCTTCAACCCTCAGCCAGACTCTTAATTATGTTTATTCCAAGCACAGCACTTACACACTATTTTAGGTGCCTAATAGGGGCAGCTAATATGCCAGTGAGGAAAGGAGGCAGAACTGCGTGGACTGAAGGAAACCCAGCTCTAGACACAGAGCAATGAGAGCAACATTTAACTTGTTGGTGACCACGGGGCTTGTTGCCTAGCCATCCCAGTAGGCTTTGGGGACTTAAGAGCTATGTTTTATATAGTTTCTTGGATCGCAGAATCATGACTACTTTAAAATGCCTGGAAGAAAGGACACCCTCAGAGATGCCCAGGTCATCTTCCTGCAGGAGACTAGAATGTATCTAAATCCACACTGAGTGTCAGGGGTGCTGCCTGCTTTGCTTCACTGGGTAGAATCTTCTCTCTGGGGCAAGTGTCCTGACTACTAGTTGACTAGTAAGAAAAGAGCTGACTAGCAGCCATTATGAGGAACAGTATGGATGTTCATTAAAAAACTGAAAATAGAGCTACAATATGATCGGTGGTCCCACTCCTGAGCATGTTTCTGGAAAAAATGAAAACTCTAATTCGAAAAGATACATGGACCTCAGTGTTCATAGCAGCACTGTTTGGAAAAAGTGCAAACTCTAATTCAAAAAGATATACTCACCTCAATGTTCATGGCAGCACTATTTATGATAGCCTAGGCATGGAAGCAATTTAAGTGTCCACTGACAGATGAAATGCATAAGGAAGATATGGGGTGTGTATATATATATATATATATATATATATATATAATAGAATTATTTAACCATAAAGGAATGAAATAATGCTATCTGTAAAAACATGGATGAACCTCGAGATTATCATACTAAGTGAAGTAAGATAAAGAAAGACAAATATCACATGATATCACTATCTGTGGAATCTAAGAAAAAAAAAGGTACAAAAGACCTTATCTACAAAACAGAAATAGATTTATAGACATAGAAAACAAGCTTATAGTTACCAAGTGGGAAAGGGAGAAGTGAAATAAATTAGGAGTTTGGGATTAACAGGTAAATGTTACTATATATAACATAGGTAAATAACAGAGACCTGCTATATAGCACAGGAAACTATATTCAATGTCGTGTAATAACCTGTAATGGATACGAGTATGAAAAAGAATATATATATTTGTAATTGAATCACTTTTCTATATACTTGAAACTAACACAAAACAAACAAGCAAAACAAAATGAAGCAAAAGAAATGAGCTGGGTATAGGTGCAGAGAACCAGAGGACCACATACGAGCTCACAGGTCACCTGAGACTTTGTAGCCTGACCTGTGTAACAGTGCACAGTCAGCAATGAATATATTGATCCCAAAACAGGTTTTTTTGATTCCTGTTAGATGCCTTCCCTTTCCATTCATTTACTTTCTTCCTCTTTACAAAGTTAAAAAAACAATACAGTGCATGCATTTAGAGAATGAAATTTTAGTTTAAGGTGGTAACATAAGTTCATTAAGTACATTCATTAGGTATATTCCTGACATTTTCATCTTCAATGATTTAAAATTCTGTTGTCAAAATTCTGTTATAAAATGATCTTAAACTGGCTTGTTAACTTTAGTCCCTACAGTTGCTCAATAAAAATTAATAGACTATAATAAATGAATGGATGTAGGTATAATTCCATAATCAAAGAATGGGGGGAAGATAGAGGAAATTAAAGAATGGATCCCAAGATCCCTCAATCATTTTGATGACTGAAAAATAAGGTGTTTCATCTGTGTCAGCATTTAGATCCTGTGGAACTCATTTCTGAGTGTTAAATTTTGCACTGCTAAGTCACTTCAGTCATGTCCAACTCTGTGCGACCCCATAGATGGCAGCCCACCAGACTCCCCTGTCCCTGGGATTCTCCAGGCAAGAACACTGGAGTGGGTTGCCATTTCCTTCTCCAATGCATGAAAGTGAAAAGTGAAAATGAAGTCACTCAGTTGTGTCTGACTCTTTGCGACCCCATGGACTGCAGCCCACCAGGCTCCTCCGTCCATGGGATTTTCCAGGCAAGATACTGGAGTGGGGTGCCATCGCCTTCCCCTCCAATTTTGCAGACGTGCCCCTGGGGTTCTGCTGTGCTGTCTCTTTTGTATTCTGTTGTCTGGAATGTGCCACAACCAAGGGACATAGGTGTAACTGGGCATATGTGTCAGAACCTAAAAATGAAGAACTTCTCTTAGTGCCTATGAAGGTCATTTCAGTCTTTGGACAAATAGTAAGCTCGTGTTTATTGTATTTTAAGTGGATGATACACAGAAGAATGTATCTTAGAAATGTCTTTTTATTCCAAAGTGATAATCAGGAGGCTACAACAGTAATGGGGTGGTGTGTGCATGTGCAGTTTGGCAAGATATTTTTTTTAAAGCTATGCATTACTGTGATTCAATAGGATTTTTCTTTTTTATAAACTTTTAATTTTGAAATAATTTTAGACTTAAGTGAAGTCGCTCAGTCGTGTCCGACTCTTTGCGACCCATGGACTGTAGCCCACCAAGCTCCTCTGTCCATGGGATTCTCCAAGCAAGAATCTGGAGTGGGTTGCCATTTCCTTCTCCAGGGGATCTTCCCAACCCAGGGATCGAACCCAGGTCTCCCACATTGCAGGCAGATGCTTTAACCAGTTGCATAAACAGAACCGAGAGTTCCTATGTGCCCTTTCCCCAGCTTCCCCCAGTGGTACATAACTATAACTATTGCCATAGAGCAATGGCACAACCAGGATATCGGTATTGGGACTATATTATTATGTAAACAAAAGCCTTTAGATTTGAAGGTGACCTAATCCCAGTGGCTGGACAACCAATCCAGAAAGCCTACATTATAGATGTTGACTTTGAAATCTCTGGCCTAGCCTGGCAGGCAGGAAGAAATGGAGTTGATCCTTAATTAACTCTCTGCAGTGATTTGTAGTTGTAAATTGTTCCTAGATCCAGAGACTAGGACCAAGTGTTCTGCTCAGTGCATGGAATTCACCTTGGCCCCCAGGCAGCCATCTTTACAGTTCACTCACCTTCAACTCTGCCTGGTGTAAGGATATTTCAAGTGAGATATTCCTTTTTAGTTTTCATAGCTGCGAGTGGTTCACTTGCCTCATGGCCCAGGCTGCCACTGAGCTAAATTTGGGGCAGTTTCTGTGAGAAGCAAAATCTTAGCTTTATGCCCTTCTTGCTAGTGAGGGCTCAGTGTCGTAGTCCTGTTTGAGTGTCCAAGGAACTCAAGGTGTTCCTTTGTATACTGCTTAGATAGGTCTTGCCAGGCTTTCCAGCAAAGATCGGTGGTGGTTCTTCCATGCATAACCTGTAGCATTGGGAGCACTTCATTTCTGGTCTGTCTCCCTTCCACACTCCAGTGTCTTGAGTCTCTGACTCCTATTTATGGGCATTTCCTGTTACCTGCCCAGAGGCTTCACCTTTCTCATAGACTTAACCTAGTTTGACCTCAGGCTGGAAAGTTTTTGCTGTCCATCAGCGAGAGACTGTGCACTCTGAGTGCTCCAGAACATCCCAGGTGTATGTGGGCTTTGGACATTTCCCACGACCAGACCCCTATTAGAATAGCCAATGGAAAAACCCCTAAAGACCAGTCCTGTGGAAACATCCATTTGATTTGAAGGGAATTTGTTCTGGTTTGTGAATCAATTTTGTAAGGAATTCTGTGTTTAAAGGCTGATTTCAGCTCTCTAGCTCTCTCCACTCAATAGCTAATGTATATTTAAGAGCTGCCCGAAGGGTTGACTCATTTTTTTTTTTTTTTTTAGTGACTACAGATGCACACCTCAAGGAGCTGGCATACTTGGGCAGTTAATTTCTCTCTGGAATTTCTCTTCCTTGAATGTCCATAATACATTGACTTCCGCAAAGAATTGATTTCCACACAAAATTCCTTGCTTGCCTTAAACCCTTCCCCACAAGCCACTGGCTACCTGCATACATATGTGGTTTCTTCTCACGAATCGTTTGTAGCAAACCCAATTGGAATGGAGAGTAAGAAGGGCTGGAAAGTAATGCCATCTGACTGTTTAAGTGCTTCTTTTATTAAAAAAAAAAGTGAGCCTTATTGGCTAACAGAATACCAAAGTTGCAAATATCCTGCCCAACTATAAATGTACTTGGAAGGCATTTATCTATGTTCACCCAGGTACTCCAAAAATACTAATGACACCAGGGCAGATGATTTAACAAATCTATTCATTCTCTCAAAATACATGCCTGTCTAGCCAAGACAATGAATAAGGATGAAGTCCTTGGAATATATTCTGGAAATACTTGAATCTTTACCTTCGTGGTAGAGTCGTGGTAATGAATTAACATCTCATCGGTAATGAAACAGAAGTGTACATTCAAGTTGAGACAATAATTTCTAACCTCTTGTGAACCTTTCTTGTTGTTTGTATACTTTTGCAGAAAAGGTAGGAGTTTCAGAAGCTCCCGTTATCTAACTCTCAGTTCTTATATACTCCTGGCCTTTCTAGTGACTCATGGGCCGGTGGAGACACAGCCACTCTGCACTGGCTGTGGAGCTTCGTATGTGCTTCTCTGAGGAAGCTTCCTGTTGTGTAACCATAACAGAATCATAGTCACATTGCTTGCTTGTGTTTCTTTGAGGGCGCTTTTTTTTTAGTGCTTTCACTGGGTGCTTGGATCTGTCAGCTTAGGAACAGAGATTCTTCCAAAGCTGAGGATCATAAGTGCATGTCTTGTTTTCTAGCTGAGGGAAGAATTGCGATAACTGATTTAATTGCTAATAAGTGTTCTTTGGGGAAGTGTCTAATGGAAGATTTGATGAAAAAGCTATAAATACCTTCCCAGTAAAAACTGTCAAAGTATTCTTGTTATAATTACCATGTTTTTATATTTAAGTTGATCTTTCTATCAAAATTTGGAGATAGGGTACTGGAAAATGGGTATGGGTCATTTCAAGAACACATACAATTTTTTTTTAACCATGCTAATATTAGCATGGGCTTCCCTGGTAGCTCAGATGGCAAAGAATTTGCCTGCAATGCAGGAGACCCAGGTTTGATCCCTGGGTTGGGAAGATCCCCTAGAGAAGAGAATGGTTACCCACTTTAGTATTCTTTACTGGGAAAACTCCATGGACAGAGGAGCCTGGCGGGCTACAGTCCATGGGGTTGCGAAGAATCAGATGCAACTGAGTGACTTTGAGCAAGAGAGTATTTGGGGCCATAACATTTGGGGCCATAAGATTCTTTGGTTGTGAGAGACTGTCCTCTATAAACCAGCATTCCTGATCTCTGTCAAATTAATGCTAGTAAAACCCCTCTCTTTCTAAGTTGTGACAACAGAACTGTCTCCAGAAATTTCCACATGCTCTCTGGGGAACAATATCATCCTAGCTGACACCCACAGCTCCAGACTCTGCCCAGCCCCCCCAGGATAATTGGGGTCTTAAAGATGGCCCAGGTCTCCTGAAGTTACATTAGCATCTTTAATAGTGATTCACCTTCATATTCAATGATATGCAAAAGTCACTTTTGGCGTGTGGAAAGATATGTGATTGGAATTTTAAGTGGCCTCAGGAAATGGAAGAAGTGCTCAGAATCCAAAAGACTGAAGTGCAGCAGAGAATGGGCGCTGGTGCACAAAGAAAGAAGGAGTGAAAGAGTCCTGGCTGGTGGGTTACAGATCCCTGGAGTGAGCGAGCCTTCAGCGCCCACAGTGAATGAGAGGCTGATGGTCAGGAAACGGTACCCATGATTATGTCAGTAAGCCCTGGCACACCTACCAGGTCCCAGCGGTGTTGTCTCCCTGCCAGGCCTCCCATCTTAGGGTCAGTTCTGGCCTCCACTCACACTTCCCCAGAAGCCAGCAACCTCCTGGGGCTGGGGCACTGGTTTCTCCTTTCAGATATGCCAGGAGTTGAGTATTGTTGGTTTTAAAGCATCCTATTTCAGGGCTCCCTTTACCCCTGGCACACAAAGTGTAGAGCTGAGACTGGGCAGCTTGTTCCCTGGCTTTCCTTCTCTGGGTTCCCATGGGAGAGGACAGATGCCCACAAGTACATAGGACGTATCTAGCATCCTAATCTGTCGGCTGTTCATTCCTCCCACTGAAACGGAATAGCCCACGTAGCGTTGACTATTGCCTGGGGTTAAGAGATTGTAAAGTCAGTGGTTACAGGGATCAGCCTGATATCATAAAGAACTGAAGCAGGAAAGGTGGGGATTTTCCAGGTGGGGACTTTCCAGGTGTTCTTGTGGTAAAGAATCCATCTTCCAATGCAGGAGACATAAGGGACATGGGTTCAGTCCCTGGGTTAGGAAGATCCCTTGGAGGAGGGCATGGCAACCCACTCCAGTGTTCTTGCCTGGAGAATCCCATGGACAGAGGAGCCTGGCCAACTGCAGCCCATAGGGTCTTAAAGAGTAGGGCGTGACTGAGTGACTTAGCAGCACGCATGGCAAAGTCATCCGTTGTCCAAGACAGCAGGCTCTTCTTAGCTCCAGCTGATCTATGGCTATCCCACACAAATTGGGCTCAGAATTTTTTTTTTTTTAAGTGTCTGAGTTTTTATCTCAAGTGTCCTGGTTTTAAAATGGTGCAATAAAATGCATATTTTTGTAAACATTGGATATAACCAAGCAAAGTACCTCTGTTCTAGTATTATACTCTTTAGGGAGTTGGCTTTCTATTCTGTCTTAAAATATACTATATAATGATGGATATTTGCAGGTATTTAATTGAATTTATATAAAAATAAGCTCACTGTGTTGTTTTCTCAGAATTACAGCCTCAAACTCCTATCATCAACTGGAGAATTTAGGTTTTATATGAGCATATCAGTTCAGTTCAGTTCAGTCACTCAGTCGTGTCTGACTCTTTGCGACCCCAGGAATCGCAGCACGCCAGGCCTCCCTGTCTATCATCAACTCCCGGAATTCACTCAGACTTACATCCATCGAGTCAGTGATGCCATCCAGCCGTCTCATCCTCTGCCGTCCCCTTCTCCTCCTGCCCCCAACCCCTCCCAGCATCAGGGTCTTTTCCAGTGTCAACTCTTCACATGAAGTGGCCAAAGTACTGGAGTTTCAGCTTCAGCATCATTCCTTCCAAAGAAATCCCAGGGCTGATCTCCTTCAGAATGGACTGATTGGATCTCCTTGCAGTCTAAGGGGCTCTCAAGAGTCTTCTCCAACACCACAGTTCAAAAGCATCAATTCTTTGGCGCTCAGCTTTCTTTACAGTCCAACTCTCACATCCATACATGACCACTGGAAAAACCATAGCCTTGACTAGCTGGACCTTTGTTGGCAAAGTAATGTCTCTGCTTTTGAATATGCTATCTAGGTTGGTCATAACTTTCCTTCCAAGAATTAAGCATCTTTTAATTTCATGGCTGCAGTCACCATCTGCAGTGATTTTGGAGCCCCCCCAAAATAAAGTCTGACACTGTTTCCACTGTTTCCCCATCTATTTCCCATGAAGTGATGGGACCAGATGCCATGATCTTTGTTTTCTGAATGTTGATATGAGCATATAAAAAGCATTCAATTATTTAAAAGGTAAATCTTATCAAGAATTATAGGTACTTGAAATGATTGAATGGGGATTTGAGTTGCATTTGAACTCAGCTGCTGTGTCTCAGAGCTAAGGCAGGGCTAGCGCTATCACTGGCCTTAGCCTATAGTCAAATCAATGATTTGTTCAGAGGATCAGAGAGAACTCTTTGTGGAGGCTTGGCTTTAGGGAGGCCTTTGCCCCCAAGTGTTTCTCACATAACAAAGAGGAGAGCTTGGATTAGGTGATGCAAGTAAGCTTGTCACTGAAAAATTTACAAGGATGTTTTAGCATGAGATTCCAGCTATTGAGGTGGGAAAATTAAAGTCAAGTTGAACTGCCTGGAGGAAGAGGAATGAGGATATATTTGTTTTGATTTACAGTGTTGTGTCTAATCTACAGCAAAGAGACTCAGTTATACATCTTTATATTCTTTTCCATTGCAGTTTATCACAGGGTATTGAATTCAGTCCCCTGTGCTATACAGTAGCACCTTGTTGTTTATTCATCTTATATATAATAGCTTGCATCTGCTAACCTCAAACTTCTAATCTAGCCCCTCCCACCTGCTACCCCCTTGGCAACGAGAAGTCTGTTCTCTATGTCTGTAAGTCTGTTTCTGTTTGAAAGATATATTCACTGGTGCTGTATTTGAAATTCCACATGTAAGTGACACCGTATGGTGTTTGTCTTTCTTTCTGACTTACTTGGCTTCATGTGATAATCTCTAGGTCCATCTATGCTGCCGCAAATGACATGATTCTTTTTACTGGCTGGGTGATATTCCATTATACATACACAAACCTACACACACACACCCACACCCCACAGCTTGTTTTTAAGAATGAATGTATATCAAGGTATATCAATATGACTTGGTAGGAATTAAGTGAGAAAGCAGAATGAGCACATTTAAAAGTCTTTCCAGCAGCCTGATTGTAATGGACTAACTATGATTAAACTATATTTAATTTCTGCAGGGAAACAGGGTGTTTGCTGCTGGTTATGGCTACTTTTTTCATCTTGTGACCAAGAAAACATCCCAAGCTCCACTTCTCTCATTTACACGGAATAGTGCACATTCTTGTACAAGGTAATTTTGGGGAAGTTCATCTACATTTTGGGTGTAAGGTTTATCATTTACTTTTTTTTTTTTGTACAAGACTCATAGAGAAGGTTGAATAATGCTTGGCATCCATGTAAGATTTGATGATATATCTGAGCGAGCATCTTTGGTCATAAGTTTGGTGGTGAAGGGAAGGGGAACAGAGAGAGAGGTCATTTGAGGGGGCACAGGACACAGGGCCCCTTCTGTGGTCAGAGAAGAACTTAATAGAGAGATGAATTAAACTTACCAAGAGACTGGGGGCACCTGGGAGGCCAGAATGCCTGATCCCAGGAGCTGAGTGGGGAGATGAGGTTTGGAGAAGAAGCTCTTTCCCTGTGACTTGCACACTGTGAGATGAGAGTGACTAGTTCAAGGTGTTTGCTATTTAGAGAATACAGTCATCTGCTCAGAAATGTGAGCTTCAGAGTCAGTCAGGACTTGATTCAGAGCTGGACTTTAAGTAACTTGCTTTTTCCCTAAAGAGTCAGAACTTTATTTGTAAAATAGGGACACATCTCTATCGAAAATTTGATTTGAAAATTAGAGATGACTTATGTTATACACCTAAGAGAACATCTGGAATATGGTAGGAACTCAATAATTGATAGAAATAATTCTATTAAGCAATTTATTATTAATATTCTTATTTCTGACTGTGTTGTGTGGCTTGTGTGATCTTGTTTCCCTGACTAGGGATTGAATCTGCAACCTCCGCAGTGAAAGTGCAGAATACTAATCACTGGACCTCCAGGGAATTCCTCAATACAAATGATTCTGATAATAGTTATATTAATAATAGTGAGATAATATTGTAATGATGGGAACTTATAAGGAGACTAGAATGAGGATTAAACACCATTGTTCAGCCATGTTGAAGTGCTGGCTGAGCTAGGATCACTATATGTGCCATGAAATTATTATTAAGATGACAAGGTTTTTTTTTATCTAGCAGCTTTCAGCAACCCTGGGATATGAAAGGAGAAGGTATCCAAAAATGCCACTATGCTAGGCCATTTCAGGGAGAAGCACAAAAGTTGCACGGGTTACAGGCTCTGGTTATGGCTTCCTCAGCAAAGGAGTGGATCTAGAAGAGGCTGGTGGAAGAGTGGGGCTCTGTATGGCTAGTCAGGGGTGTCCAGGTTCCTAGGAAGGAGCTGATAGAGTTTACAGGGGCTGACAGAATGGAATAGCTCCATGGCAGCCTGCCCCTTGTTGAGATCCAGGCGCAGGTCACAGAGAATGACAGAAAGGCTGAGGGGTGGGCAGTGACCATCAGAGAGAAGATCTCCTCTTCAGTCTCACTTATTCCCTTATTCAGTACCTTCAGTGTTATATTTTCCAATGAGTGAGACATATGGAATGCACAAATCAGCCGAATTTCACTCTTTATCTTTCTCCCCAGGTCTGGTCTCTTTGTATACCCGAAGTTTCAGCCACCTTGGGATAATGGCACTGGCTCCACCCTATTCCAGAATTTCACAGTTTGGGGAAGTGCAGGGGGTGCCCAGGTATGTTTCTTCAATTTTTTAAAGTTAGAAATGTCATTTCTTTTCTTCTGGTGACTCATTCTGCATCTCTACTTAAAGGGCTGTGATTTGTTTCTGGGAGAGGATTGCTATATTATCACAGCTTTAAGGAGCCAACAGCATCATGATGTGTATGTCAAATAGTTGTTGAATGAACAGATTCCTAATCAGTAAGCCAAGGTTTGTCCAATGCCTCTGTGGTGAATTTTCAGAAGCTCTAATAGGGAACAACAGAATCGTAGAGATTTGCAACTAAGAAGAATCAAAGGAGGTTATCTATTCTTCCCCTCACATGCTTATTTGGGGAAAAAAATAAGGCTCGGAAAGGAAAGGGATTTGCCAAGGGTCACACCGTTTGTTAGTAGCAAAATCAGGTGCAGAATCCAGAGTGCAAAAGTTGTGTGTTTGATATCTAACATCCTCTTTCAGTCGTAAGAAAAAGTACTGTTCATCAATGAAACACAAAAATTCCAGGTCAAAGTGGCAATTCTCACCATTACCAATGGGCCAGATTTTATATTCTTTGAAAGGAAAATGTTCATGTTACTCATATCTTTTCTTTGTTGCAGTGACTTCTTATAAGAAAGCTTTGTATGCTCACTATTACCAATAACATGTAAAAATTATCCAGGGTCTCTATTTGGTGTTACACAGAGAAAATTACATACATTTGGTCTCTGCCGTGGAGAAATATGGAGCCTAAGATACAAAGATGAAGAGATACATCTACAGGATATTCAGAAAATAGAATAAAACATATAATTAAGTCACAGTAAGAAAGTTAGGTATTTACTTCACATATTCAACACAAGGAAAATGATCATAGATGGGGGAAAGTTCCAAAATGCAAAATTGGGGTAGCTAACGGGAAGAATCCCAGTTGTACTAAATATTTTGTTTTCATTAAATTTGATAAAGTACTTTGTTTCTCATTAGCACAATGAATATAGTGGGGACAAATCCCTCTTATGCAGAGAAGCAATTTGTGCCTTCCAGAGGGTCTGATGCCTGTAATGAAGTAAAAACTGTTGTCAGATTAGTTCAGGTCATAGCTATATTGTTTACATAAACCTCAGTGTCTTCAAAGATCGATCATTCTATAAAAGGTAATGTAGAGTGCATGTAGAGTGGGAAATGCAAGCTATTCAGTTCTTGAAAATTCAAGCACAAAAACTGATTGACAAGTAAAAGCGCTAAACTATGGTAAATCAAGGCTGCTGCTGCTACTAAGTCACTTCAGTCGTGTCCAACTCTGTGTGACCCCATAGACGGCAGCCCACCAGGCTCCCCCGTCCCTGGGATTCTCCAGGCAAGAACACTGGAGTGGGTTGCCATTTCCTTCTCCAATGCATGAAAGTGAAAAGTGAAAGTGAAGTCGCTCAGTCATGCCTGACTCTTAGCGACCCCATGGACTGCAACCTACCAGGCTCCTCCGTCCATGGGATTTTCCAGGCAAGAGTACTGGAGTGGGTTGCCATTGCCTTCTCCTAAATCAAGGTTACCTTGGCCTTAATTAGTAGGAGACTCCCACTTGAAGATACAAATGTAAACATGGCCCTATTTAATAAACAAAGGGTGACTGTGTAAGTTTAACTGGCAGTCCTGACCTCCACCCTGATTTTCAAAATGGTTCAACTGAGAGCTGGGAGAAGTAAAAGTCTTGCTGAAGATCACTTAATTAGCTAATATCAATGCCAGGTAAAAACTTAGGCCTCTGTTCCCCAAGCTAGTGTGATTCTTTCAACTCTAACAAGCATGTTTGGTTAATCCTTGATCCTTGTTTGGAGCCACTAACCTAAGCTGTTTACACATAGAATGTATTTTGAGTCTATAGTCATGCTGAATTACTTATTTCATATTTGCAAGTTTTTGACAATCTTAGTTAATAATACTGAGGTAAATATTAAGTACTGGAGTTCCTGGATGTTTTGTTTTTCTCCATGAATTTTGTCTGATTTGACAGTTGCAAGCTTATTTTAAATACATGAAGAATTCACATTGACCTTTATAATGCATCAGTTGCTAGAAAGAGAAATGAAAAGTGCCGAGGGGATGTTACCAAAGGGGGCTAGTTAATGTTGACCTCACGGCAACTTTGGGATGCCTACACAGATATTGATGGACAAAAGCTGCTTAAATATGATATAGCACACTCATTTATACTTAATCAATAATTAAAGAAGCTACAGGAAATCTGCAAGAAAAGCCAAGCCTCAGACTTTTGACATAACATATATTGTTGTTTTTATAGATTTTTAGAAGTAGCAATCTTCACCTGAAAAACTTCCAGGTTTATGCATGCAGAGATTTTGGAATTGATGTCTTGGAAAGTGATGCAAATACATCAATTACTGACAGCTTACTACTTGGTCATTTTGCCCACAGGGTAAGTGCCTTCATGTGATTCTTTTAAGTTGTTCATCAAAACAGAATCATATGTTCTGGGTCCTTTGATGATTCAGGATATGTAATTTTAATAGAATTCTTTAGCAAATCTTGTGTTTAGTTGGTCAAAGTTAGAGGATTCTTTGATTTGTAGCAGTGGTGATATTTATCATAAAATTCAAGCACACATAAGATTTCTGTGTGTTGTGTTCCATAAATCACAAAAGCCCTGAGTGGCTCACAGAACTCTTATCTGGTTGCGATTTAGGGTTTTTATCCACACCAATTAAAAAGTCTAATAATTTTATGTTCATTTACTCTAACCTCACAAAGTTTATGAAATAGTGTGAGTCCATTTCGTCTTTATGGACTGTGGTTTGCCAAGTTTCAACATCAACATTTTGTTCATAGGGTTCTTAATCTATTTAGGGTCCCCTCCCATAAAAAAATGGTGATATAAATTTGTGTTGTTTGCTATAGTTTACTAGAGTTTCTTAAGTGATTCCCTAATACTTACCTCAGTGTGTGTGTCTACATGATAAACTTCAAACTATGAATGACTTCCCCACCACTGCATGGCCAGGGGACAAGAATGTAGCTGAGCTGAGGACTTCTTGGGTAAGAAGTACTAGTTCTTGAGGGAAGTCTGTGGCTGCCATTGGTTTCCGACCTATAATGAGTCCCTTCGTTCTTTTTCTTGAAGGAGTTACATGCATGTTAGTGTCACAGTTCAGAATAATCATAGATGGAAGGGACCTAGAGTACCTCTGGGGACCAGGGGAAGAGTGTTCTCTTTAGCTCATTCCTGAATGCTTTGACCAACTGACATTTAAATGATAAGTTTTTACTTTGGTGCTTCCTTTGATGATTCATAACTACAGATACCAATCTTGAGTTTAAAAAAATCACTTTCTTATTAAGCTACATTTTCCTACATTTAATTCTCCAGCTTCCTTCCTTCTTTCTCTTCTGAACCCTCATTTTTAGGAGGGAAATACCTGCCAGTTTTTCCTTTTCTCTGAAAAGATCACCGCCTTGAGAGATGATTCTTCTTTTCAAGTTCCTTAGTTCCAGAGAGAATGAGACCCAGATTTAGATTCTGTGATACGGCTTGACCTAAGGCCCATAAATTTCTCAGAAACAACCTTAGAGAAGATGCTAAAAACAAATGCCCATCAAGCTGAAGAACTAAGTGTCCTGGCAAATTAATGTCACAACATCTTAATTGATGCTAATAGACATCATAATTAGTGAAAGAGTGACATAAATTAAGATTCAGATTATGACAAAAGGATGTTTTCATAACAAAATATAATCTCACCCCTGGGGTATAATTCACCAGCGATGCAATACAGCTGAGAATTTCTCAGTCTCCTAACAAGTAAGTGCAGGACCAAAGTCCTTGGATAGAAAATGTTAAACAGTTTTTTTTATAGGCACGATCTAGATCTTATTTAGGCATCTGAATCTTAAAGCCATGCAATTTTATTGTGTATATGTATGATACTATCACATATATACAATGGAATATTACTCAGCTATTAAAAATGAAACTGGGCCATTTGTAGAGACACAGATGGACCTAGAGGTTGTCATAGAGGGTGAAATAAGTCAGAAAGAGAAAGATGTTATAAATTGATGCATAAATGTAGACTCTAGAAGAGTGGTACCTATTTGCAGGGCAGGAAAAAAGACGCAGATATAGAGAACATGTGGGCACAGTGGTAAAGGGAGAGTGGGGTGGGTTGGGAGGTCGGGGTTGCCATATATACACTATCACGTGTAAAGTAGATCGCTAGTGGGAAGCTGCTGTATATACAGGGAGCTCAGCTCAATGTTCTGTGGCGACCTAGAAGGGTGAGATGGAGGTGGGGTGGAAAGGAGATCCAAGAGGGAGGAATATAT